>JXSR01S029732.1:6028-25386 GCA_000969725.1 Ophiothrix spiculata | reverse complement strand
AAATAGTAAAATGTAACTGTTTCATGGCTAGCACTAGGCCTACAAGATTTTAACAATTTCAATCTTAATGTAATGTAATGTAAACGAATAGAATTTCATTCTGCCTTAATAAGGCATCCTTTTTTGAAATTCAACTCAATTCGAGTGATATTCTCTCTATTCCAGTTAAATTCCCTCTATTCGAATGAAATTTATTTTTAAGGAGTGAAATTCTCTCTTTTAAGGAGTGAAATTTCACTCTTGTACGAGGAATATTTTATTCTGAGTGAAAAGAGAATGCAAATTGGGAGTGATCACTCTAGGCATATTTGACATGTTAGAAGCATTCTTTTTGAAACACTATGATGATCAACCCAAATATTCTTTATTAATTTGATATAGACCCAATCCGAAGATGCCAGGTTAAATTTGATAACCTATTATGTGCTACTAACACAGCACAAGATGGAATTCGATATCCCCATCGTCTCAATACCTGTGTAATCCCCCCCCCCCTCCCGGGCAAAGAGGAACAGGCATTCAATCTTTTGATTGATTTGATCGTTTACAAGATAGTTTAGCGCACGTGTTTTGTATCGATTCGCCCAGCTTTGCCCCGGAGCTTTGCAAAGGATGAAATGCGAATCAAGGTCAGACCAAAATATCAGTTCAGTCGGGGTTTGCGCTGACTGATTGTTCGGAGTGTGCGCAGACTGTTTGTTATGTGTTCTTAGCGCAACATTATTCTGGTACATTATTAATACATTCACCTTGTTTAGGCTTTCGCCAAGGAAACCCAACTTGGTACTTGGTACCAAGTAAGCTATAAGGAAGCTTATCTTTAACAGGGATCCCAAGATGTTTTTAAATCAGTTTTAAATCATTAATATCACTGTGAGCCTTCCACACGATACTCTGTTTGATGCAACAACATTGAAGCACAATTAAGTACTGCGAATCCTAGTCATTTACTATGACGCTACGACACCAGTATCTAGTTAGAACTTAACAGCTCACTCGAACTACCCTATCTACGACTTTCCCAAAATCTACGAAGCTGTAACCACCAAATCTTTAGATAATCAAAATATCCTAATTTTATAGTGACCCATCAATGATATACTGAGTGTCCAAGAAAAAAAGGTATCAAAATGTCAACCCCACATAGTTCAAAAACCAAATGACACTATGTAGTAAGTCGCTGACAACAATTAGTAATGTCCCTACTTGTTTTGTTGTAAAAATGAACAAGTGGGTTATCTTTATAGAAGCTCCACAGGAGTTTAGACAATTTGCAGTTTGGAAAGGTCGCTAATATCCTGCTTTATTCATCTACTGACTTATTCAAACACACTGAACATAGGACATGCTTACAGATCATTTCACCAGAACAAACCAAACCTGCTCCTTCAATGGAAATGTTTATGAAATTCCTTAAACAGCACTTGTAAGCATTGCTAATAGCTCTGCTGAAGAGTCGAGTTTATTTATATCCTAAACCTACTAGTCTCATATCCCAGTCTTTACATCGATTTATACAGTGTGTCCCAGAATGAAGTTATCAAGATTTCAACGCCACACAATTCAAAAACCAAATTATTACTGACAATGAAACTTGATGACAATTATGCCTGATGTCTTGACTTGCTGTGGTGCAAAAAACAAGAAAATCCATTCATTCGTTTTCTAAAAGTGAGCGTTTGAAGCTTCACAGGGGTTTGGACACTTTTCCCAGTTTGGGTAAGTTGTAAAATTTCCACGGCGATTTGCAGCATAACCATGTAACGAAGAACGCCATAATTACTGACATAATCATGATAATATTTGTTCAATTACAAGTGTCTTTGTTTTAACCTACATCTGGTTCCTTTTCATATGTAAAAATCATTTAATATATTTTATTAGGTAACCATTCAGGAAAATCATTTAGCGGGCCATTTGAAAGCACGCTAAAGGGTTGGCGCCCTGGTAGCAGTGCTTGTAGGAATATGGTAATTCAAAGCAAACATAACACCTTGTCAATGGAGAAAAGAGTACCATGGTTGATCAATACCTGGAAAGTGCAGGCATCATGAAAACAATGGAAAAAATTATTCAAGATTTCCAGGAGTCAGAAGTCTTGGTAAAGATTACATCCTTGCTCGCATACTTCTGCTGCGAATTACCGCTGGATTTTTACAACCTCTCCAAACTGGGAAAAGTGTCCAAATTCCCCTGGTGCTGCAAACGCTCACTTCTAGACAAATAGTAAATGGATTTTCTTCATTTTTGCACCAAAGCAAGCGGAGGCATAAAGCATGATTGTCATCACTTTCATTGGCTAGTACAATTTAGTTTTTGAGTTATGTGGCATTGAAATCTTGATAACTTCATTCTGGGACACACTGTAGTTAAGATTTAGTTCACTTTGTCCTTAATCACGAGTCTGATACTTTCAGCTACTTTTGTTACTGTTACAGAAGTAAAAAACCAACAACCTTATCCAGATTAAAATCCATGTGCTACCAGTCTGAACAAGGTGAGACGAAATGTGTTTAATGTTAAATTTTAAAATGATTCGTGTTCTTGATGTGAAATACAGACCCCAAAAATAAGATAAAACATTGTAGTTGTAGTATACCAGTGTGAAGACTATCAAGTAACTTGAGTTCTTAAGTTTTGGTCATGCTGATGGAGAACATTTTGACCAGCAACAACTTGCAAGCTCTAGCCTCTAGAAACAAATCGAGTTATCTCCTAGGTTTGATGATCTAGTATTACACATGTTTATGAATCATTCATCTTGAAAGACCCATTAGGTCTTAAAATCTTTTTATTCTTGGGATTGTTGAAATGCAGAAAGATCCTTGTTGCTCATCATTGGTTTCTTCAAACTTTGTTGTTTTGTATTGTATCATTTTGTTTAGGTTTCAAGTACTCCCGACGCTTTGTGATTACTCTTGCTGTAAGTGCTTTGGCTTTATACGAGGTAAGAATGACGACTTAAGGATTGGTTCATACTTGTATAATGGTTACTTTTTCATGGTCGCAGAGGATCCCATTTGTAGAATAAACCTGATCATTCTAATTTTTAACAAAATATGAACGATCAAAACATTATCATTCCAACCATGTTTATTTTTCCAACAAAAAGTTAACTGACATTGAAGGATACATCAAAGCCCCAAACTGACATCCGTAAGCAGGAGAAAATTAAGATCCAAAGGGAACAAGAACAAACATACGAAATGACTCAACAACAATCAACACAATTAGGCTATAAAAATTATTGTTCGTGGTAACATCTATTCAATTTTATACAAATGTTAACTGCTTATGAGTGTGGTGGTAAAAATATATCATCCCGAATTGCGTTGCGAATTGAAAGATTGATTGTTCCATTTCACGAGCCGATAGGCAAGTGAAATGGAACAATCAATCTTTCAATGAGGGATGGTATATTTTACCATCACACGAATATAAGCAGTTAATATTTGTTTTATATAACTCATCTATGGATTCTAGTCATTTGAAAACACAGTTAAACTATTGTACTTACCCATTGCCCATGTAGCAGAAAGCAAAAGGTACCTATACTGTACACCGCAGTTTTTAATCCAGTACGATAAGAGGCGATATACTATCAAACGGATGAAAGTGATAGTAAAGACTCGACTATCAACATGATCAAACGGATGATAGTGATAGTAAAAATGACAAATGGTCACGTGTTACAATCTTACCAATCAAATGAATCTATGAATGAGTTATATAAAAATAAATATTTCAGGTGAGTGTAGCCTACATGTTTGGAGTGGATTATGTTCTTTCAAACTTGATAGTTTATTCTGAACCAAATGGAACATTGGCAAAGGGGTTTGAAATTACCAACAGCACAGAAATCATCCAAGGTGTTCATCATGGTCTTACAACATTGAAAGGTATGTTTTTGCGTGTCATGTTTACGGTGTCGTTTAGGAAAGCGCCTCCCTGGTGTGTCACATTGACAAGTGTCACCAAAGAGACATATCACCACAGAGACATATCACCCACAGGACGCCATCTCGTGGATAATGATCTTGCTCTAATACCACGACTCTAAGGTTCCACAGCACAAATCGATATTCCTATTGATTTACATGCAAATATTACGTGTTATTTGGCCCAAAATGTCATATTTACGGTTTATGGAAAAAGTATACTTTAGGTCCCAGATACTGGTAAATACCAGTATTGGTCAATTCCGGGACCATTCGGGACCATTCCAGTATTGACCAATTCTGGGAGTGTTTTTGTTCCAGTATTTTTGAATTTTTTTACAATACGTGGGGTTGAGCTGCTTAATTTTCACCTACACTACCTTACATGATATTCACCTTGTTAAACGACAGCTCGTGTTCTTGATGATTTCTAGACCATTTTTGCGTCTCTCAATTTAGAGGGAAATGATCAAATATGAGCTTATATTGGAGAAAAACTGAGATTTTTGCATCAATATTTGTCGACAGACAGCCAAAGCAAAAATCTAGCACAAAACAAAGCTACTCAACCCACATTTCAACTACTTTTGAGACGCTTTGGGGCAACTTGGTATGTCGTGGAATGGCAGCGCCCATGAGCCATAGGGTGGTGCTGGGTAGATCAATAATGGTGTGGCATCATAAGCGACGAAGAAGAAAACAAAATAGGCATCAGCCTTTTATCCCATCCAATAATTGGTGATTCATTTTTACTACCAAAATTATATCTCAAACTGCTCTTATTTGTTAATATACGATGTAAGTAAAAAAAATGAGAAACACTGCTGATTTAATACGATATTATCAAACTTGAAGATTAAAGCATTTACTGGAGTCTCTTAGATTTATGAATTAAGGTTTAATTTTTTATTAGAAAAAGTACCTTACACAGAGTAAGATAATCAAGAAAAGTAGCCTTTTTGTAACATTTCTTCGTACATTCATGTCAATCAATACCGTATTAATGTCTTTAAAACTAAAGAATGGTGCTGTTGCCAAGTACCAAATAAGGGAACATTTTCATAAATCTAGTTCTAAGATATTTATACCTAATTATGCTGTAATTAATCTTTTACACAGATATATTTTGGATAACCAGCTATATATCTTTGGGTATAATGGTGTCATTCTTAATACATATGATATTTGTATATCGGTAAGTACTTAAAATTTTAGCCTATCGGTATATGAAGACGTTTTTTATTTTTGATTTATCATGTCTATCGTCTATGATTAGCAGGGTCAAATGGTGTCTTACTTCTACTTCTACTTCTACGCTTATTCTCATCAAAGCCTTTTCAGCATCTAGATGAGCTCTCTGGTCCTAGAGAGATGATATACTTTTGAAGGTATAGTGACTATGCACTCTCGTCCTAGAGTAGATGACGTATTTTGACATACGGTCACGGTTGCCGGGGAAGGTTCCCCTACTCTTATTTCGAACGGCCGTAGCCTAGCCCGTGACGTTCTTTTACATCCGACAGTGTGTCAGGAACACTTCAGATGGGACCGCCGGCTTTACGTGCCCTCCGAAGCACGAAGCAAGTAGAGCAAAGTTTCTTGCTTAAGGAAACAAGGAGACGTATACCGAGAGCCGAGACCGGGACTCGACCCCACGACAGACGAATGCATTTGATTATGAGTCCAACGCTCTAACCACTCGGCCACGCTCCCCTCTTACGTAAACAAATTCTTGAACATTTAAAAAAAAAGGACCCTAAAATCGTGAATATTCTTACTTCTACCAAGATGTATTGGCGAAAATATTTGCCTTTATGGTATGCATTCAACCTATAATACATGCTATATCAGTTCGGCGGAACTCACAATTCGGATACGTATCTTGATTTAGATACCCACTTATCAAAATTCTCAATTTGGATTTAAAAAGCTGACATGAATATTCAGCTTCGCTGCGTACTATAGCGGTATGTACAAAAATCAATAACATTATCAGAATTTGTCATCTAATTCTAACAAACTTTTGGCCAAACTCTTTTGCTTTCTGTGATCAGGACATGCTGTTCACAGCTGTTCAATGGAATTGCATAGATGGAAATGACATTTTCGCAGATACATTTATCGTAGATGCAAGAAAGATTTTCTGCACGTACGTGTCAGCTTGCGCTATCGATTTTGTTACCTGCGCCACCGATAGGCGTATCAGAATTCGGATACCCTCCATATCCTAATTCTGATATGGGTATCAGAATTTTGATCGTTGGTATCCAAATTCAGATATCCGAATTTTGAGTTCCGCCGAACTGATATTGACAGGTAAAAGGATTTGATATCCATGCACATACGTATCTCTGACCGGCAGGGAAAGTTAACCTATGCAATTTTGCTGTAATATGTCACAGTATTCCTCCAGGTGATAATTTGCAAAGTTAAAGGATACTATACATTGTATTTCAGAGAAAACACACTCAGATTATGGAAAGGAGATACAAGCTTTTGTCCGCCTGAAGAACTGTCATTTGCTACACTATTGGTATGTTATAAATAGCAATTTTAACTTAAAGCTGGGTTAGACCTTCAAATTGCATAAACAGTTTTTGTACTCTTAACTCACAAACTAATTGCATAAACCATATAAAAGTGTACGTTTTAGAAGTGGATGTTTACATTGACCATTAATTATATTTTGACCAAAATTGTCAGTTTTGACCGGAAAAAAATGCCAAAAATCATATTTTAGCCCCCAAAAAATTCTGGAAAGCGTAATTAAAATTAGTATCCGTGAAATTTGAAACTTTTTTTTGACTCTAGAAACAAATGTGTCAGAAGGGTTTTCTCATATGTTTGATTTTTATCTTAGATTTTTTTTTAAATGCCAAAAATACGTCAAGATGAAAAAATCAATTTTTGAATCAATTCTGGAGTTTTTGCGGACCATATACATAAAACCTTCAATTTTGGAGTGTCAATGAAATGTTAAAAACCTGATCATGTTGTTTATGATATTTTCAGGTTGCGAATCTTCGGTACTCAGGCTACCAAATCGCCTATTCTATATGGGGTAAGTATCGTACATCCACAGACATTCCCAGGTGTCCATCTCTAGTGATATTCTTCGAAGTAAACTCCATCGTAAAGTTTGTCGAAATGTTTTCACAATTTACATGCTTCTATTTATCCGAAACCCACCAAATATCATACAACTATTACAGAATAATCTTTTTTGGCGATAACCCTCATTCTGTTATCAACTATATAGTATTGATTCACTGTGATTTTTTTTTTCGATAACAAACGATTAACAACACCTATTTTTCAAACCCTATCATGAAACTCTCATTCGTTGTTTTCATCAACAGGCTTCATTCTGCTTCAAATCGTACTATGCGTACTAGTTCTGTTGATTGTCGTTCTTCTAGTTTACCCTTATATGGACGGCAGGAGTAACATATTCACCGAATTTCTCGAAGGATACTGGTAGGTGTGTTTGGTTAAGCTTAAGTTTCTACGGTATAATGTTTAATTAATCTATTAAAATGGATTGTGCCCCTTTTCACGGATAGTATAGATATTTATATATTATATTAACTTATGTTACTTAAAGGGACTAGCCTAGATTCCACTTAGCATAATTACACAGAGTAAGATAATCAAGAAAAGTAGCCTTTTTGTAACATTTCTTCGTACATTCATGTCAATCAATACCGTATTAATGTCTTTAAAACTAAAGAATGGTGCTGTTGCCAAGTACCAAATAAGGGAACATTTTCATAAATCTAGTTCTAAGATATTTATACCTAATTATGCTGTAAAAAGAGAAACAATTTTATCAAAAATAATTTTGTTTACCCATCACAGGTGTAGAAACAAGATCTTTTTTAAGATTTGAAACTATAAACACTTTTTCAACCATTTTTTGACAAAAAATACAGCTGGTAAATAATTTCATTGTTCTCCTCTGTTACACAAATTCAGCGGAAACTACTGGTAGGATATGTTAGTATAATCATGTACTATCGATACATGTGAAAAAAATATATAGTCAGAAAATCAGCAGACAGGATCTAGGCCAGTCCCTTTAACGCTTACTATCCAAATACGTTTGATTAATAAAAAGGGTTCTCCCAGTAATCATTATCATCATCGTCATCATCATCATCATCATCATCATCATCATCGTCATCGTCGTCGTCGTCGTCATCATCAAACAATCATTACAAACACTAGTTGAACTTTTATATTTCAAACCATCAAAACACACAAAATAAAAGCGAGAGGCATTTAGGCCCGGTGTAATGAAATACAGCGTCCGTGTGACTGTATGTCCTAGCTACTATTCAATTGCGTAGAACGTACTTATAAATCTATAAATGATACAAGATAGTCAGCAGTAACCATTAGCAAGAGAAATGGTATACTTATTAGTTAATTAATTAATTATTTAATTAACTATAAATTAATTTATTGATTTAATAATTAGTTTATTTATATATTTTTTGTTTATTTACTTTGTTTATTTACTTGGTTTATTTATTTATTATTTGCTTTGCACATCATTTCATTAGTTTTAAGTTAGTTAGTTAGTTAGTTACTATGGTTACTTACTTACTTACTTACTTAGATTGTTTGTTTGTGTGTTTTTGTTTGTTTCTTTGAATAAGTCTATTATGCTAGGATTTAAAGCAATATCATCTCATCCATTTCGCGTTCGATACGTTAACTTAGCGTGAAATCTAGCTTCCTCTACGTTATTTCTTCATTCATCGGATCAATGAACGCTATTTTTCAGGATAAGGTTAACTCTGATGCAATCGCAACTGGCAGTACACACGGTAAATAAAACACACATAAATCAATGGGAACGACTCAAGCAGTGAATAGTGCTGACCAAATCTCCCAAATTAAGCTCGAGATTCTGGGATTGCACAATGCCAATGAAGTTGATTAAATGATATATTTTTATACTTTTTATACATTATGCGGAATTGTAAAAGTTTTCAAGTGTGATTTGATCTGAGTTGTTGATAATGAAGTAAAGGAGGAAAATAAATCAAATACATTGGTGCGACTGCTGCAAAACCCCCGTGTTTGTTTCTTGAAGTAGGCCTAGAGATGATGATATTTAATGACAAGGAAGCCAAAAATGAGAGAGTAGATCGGATATGTAGGATGACGATTGGTTATTCAGGGCCTTGAATGTGAGAAATATCAAATCCTCTATTTATTATTTGACAACCAATGTAATTAATCATGATATGATAGGTGTACTGTGGTCGAGTGTTCTTGGCAGAGTGATGACTCGTGCAGCCATATGTTGGTGGATACAAAGTGATTTTAGGATTGAGATAACGTAGTAGAAGACAGTTTGAAACTTGTGAAGTTATTCGTTCATGCATTCATTCATAAATTAATCTGTTTCTTTCATCTCATCATAAACAAAAAATACATTAAAATCAATACGATTTACCGTGATATTAAACAATACATGCTAGTGTAAGAGAGACACGGATGCCTCAAAAACGTTAGTATTTAACTAAATTTAGATTCAGATTTTCAGACATAGAAAGTAATGTCATCGTACTAGGTATACACAAAAGAAACAATAATATTTCATCAAAGGTCTGCGTAACCGATCACTTTGCAAAATCAAATAAAAAGATTTTGATAACATAAGAAAACTATTTTTTCATAACCCCTGCAAGATTACGCATGAATTATGTTGACGTAAAGTATGATCAAAATATTCATTAAGTATTGGGAATTTACCGATTTAAATGGACTACTTGCATACGGTACTCAATTTGCTTGTAAGGTAAATTGGCTCGATCCAGGCCCGTAGCCAGGATTTTTGTATTCTTGATGTTGGACGGGACGCCAAAACAATTTTTAGAGATATCCTAGGTGGGAGACAACATATCATCTAAATGGCTAAATCAGCACACAAGCACTTTAAGACTACAGGTCAAAGGAAACACTTTTATTTCTGAACTCAACTTTTTTAAACATTTTTAAGTTTTATCAAATGAGCTAGGAAAACTAATTTTAATTTCCATGTTTTCCTTTGAAGGCGAAACTGTGCAAAAAATGCAAAAATATAATTTCAAGAAACTCTTTGCTTTCCCGTTTCCACCAAAGATATCGAGTCTTTTATGCATTTATTTATGCTAACTTTAGAACATGCGCAATATTTTAACCTATTTTAACTGTTATCATAAAATATCATAAAATTATTTATGAATTATTCTTATCATATGAAAAAAATAAAAACATTAAATGTTCTTGAACATAAGTGTGCCTTTTGTTAATTTTATCTCACTGCATTGTTAATCTTCATCGAATCATGAAAAACTATTTACGCTGAAAAATGATGAATTCGGCCCAAGTAGTTTTGATCGTTGTTTACTTAAATTGTCGTAACTTTTGAACCTGACCATTAAATGACATCAATTAAGCTGCTTCTGGTAGTCAATTAAAAAACTTTCAAATAAGCGAAAGTTAGTGAATTCAACATTTTTATTTTCCTCTTGATATCGCTAACAACAATGTATAATTTTTTTTCTGATACAACCTGTAGAGAGCTCTCATTTATCATATTGTCAATTTTATTTTACAACGTCATTTCGCCCCTCAACCTGCGGTGGCGGCCGCTAGGTCTTTTCCTGTACCCTTTAATATCCTCTTTCTGTCCTCCCTTTCTTATTCTTATCAGTCCCCTTTTTCTTTTCTTTCCCTTTTCTCTTTCTTTTGCTTCCTCATTTCCTTTTCCCCTTCCTTTTCCTTCTCTTTCTTATCCCCTTTTTTTCCTTTTTCTCTCCCTTTCCCTTCTTTTTATACTTCTTTCCCTTCCCTTTATTTCGCCCCTGGGTACGCGAAATTTCCCCTTGAGAGCCTTTAGGGGCACTTTGCCCCACTGCCCCCGGTTGTTAAGCCAGTGGGTTTCAACTTCTGAGATTGTTAAAAGGCTTCAGCATAATTTGTAGAATTTAGGAGGACGTTTTGACAGAACACTTTTCAAGAAACTGGTGAAAATAGGTAACAATAAATAGAGAGAATAATAAGAATATCCAGCGCATTTTCAGTTGTAAAATTTGATCCCCTTGATCATTTTCAACACGTAAGGACTCATCTTAAAGCTTGGAAAATGCTGTAACAGATGGAATTATAAGATCAAAATTAATATCATATATGCTGCCTATTTTCACCAGTTTCTTGAAAATATTCTGTCGCAAAATCCTCATTTTCGTGATGAGCCATGGTGAGCCATCACAATACTTTTCATTTAGTTCTGCAAGCGCATTTCACATATTTAAAGATCAATCAACTTCAGTTTCTCAATATTCATCTTCATAAGATGATAAAAAGGGATCATTCCGAGGGTTTCTCTTTCAACAATAACTCCAAGCTTTCCATTCCACCTAACTTGAAAAAAATCATCACTTGGTTCTAATATTTTTTACAGTTTGACAGTTTTATGTATGGCCTTCCTATACAGATGATATGATACTGGACCGAACCTAGTAATCAGGAGGCAGATCACCAATTTCTTATTTAGATACAAGGAGATTTTTTCCCCTTTTTTCATTGTTTTTTACCAAACTCATTTTGTGTCATGTACATTCGAGAAGTTATGATTACCATTTATGAGAGCAGATCCCCTTGGTGGGGGTCAGGGGGCGAAGCCCCCTGATGCCCTAGCGTTTTTTGCATTCTAAGGGCTAGGGTGTTCCTAATACGTAGTTTTGTGGGTAATGTGAAGACATTTGCAAATATACACACACCCCACCCACACTCCCCCACCCACGAGTTAAAAAATCGTGTGGGGGCATTTGATATTGCGTCCCCCACCCGTCGTGTACCCTGTTCTCCTGAAATGACGCCCATGATACCTGGTGAGTCTAGTAAAGGTGAAACTTTGAAGCTAATTTGCATTTTGAAGTGTTACAAAGTGAAACGGCCATATGACGTGTTTTAGCTCACAAATGTCTATTGTTTTTATTGTTTTATGTCAAGTTATTTAAGCTGTAACTTTTTACAGAAGCATTCAATATTTTTTACGTAAAATTTAGTAGAAAGAAGTACATTTTGTGTACTTATACGTCAAAAATAGCAAAAATTACCTTTTTTATCAAAACGTCGTTGGAGTTCGTAAGGAACGCTTTGGAATTATTTTTTGCCAAGTGGATTTAGGGACTTGTGATTATGTACGAACTTCGTGCCTTGGATTGATAATCTTATAAATTGTGAAATATCCTACACTCTTAGAAGGCCGGGATCAAATATACGAGTAGTTTTCGGGATCATTTTATTTTGATCCTTGAAGGATCACTTTTGATCCTTGAAGGATCACTTTTGATCCTTTTGCGGATCAATATATACAAATGGATCAAATTCACAAGGATCATTTTTAATCCTTTTTTAGGATCATTTTATTTTTATCCTTTTTGATTACAATATCAAAGTTTTGATCCGTATTTCTGGTTTACTTTGATACGGAAAGGATGAGCTCATATTTGATACCGCGTTTGGATCCAACGTATCTTTTGTTTCATATTTGAGTACAACCCAATATCCACTACACAGCGGGGAATGTATACAATGGTGTAACTTATATAAATACGTTGATATCATCACACAGTCCGGCGTGGTCGAGTGGTTAGAGCGAAGGTCTCGTAATTACCAGCAGGTATGAGTGCGGCGTGGGTTCAAACCCTGCTAGCGTCACTTCAGTGTGATGTTTTTTGCAGGTCTTTTTTATAAGAAATATTTGATCCTTTTTCGGATCAAAAATTTTGATCCTTTTTTGGGGATCACTTTGATCCTTAAAGGATAAGCTCATATTTGATACCTAAAAAGGATCAAAATTGATCCTTTTTGTCTCATATTTGATACTTTCTTTCTAAGAGTGTTGGATCGCGCGGATTTTGCAGCGGTATCTCAAAACTGTAAGTTTCTTATACAAAGTAAAATTAACAAGAGTTTTAACTGTGCTAAAAGAAAGTATATGTATTAAATTGTTGAAAGTATTCCAACTTTCAGTGTATTTATTTTGTTTTATTCAAGAACCCGTGAGGTGATTTTATACATACTTTATAACAATCCGTTAAACCCAAGAAAATTACACGCAAAGATTGTAAGGTTTTTTCTAGGACACCGTGTACCTTGTATACGATTTTATACAATATGATTTTCAAATCTTCTATACTACAGGAACTCCATGAAACATGGATCCTTAAAAAAAAACATTCGTTACACATGCCTTGTTTTCCAAACACAACATGAAGTTCCCTCGGAGGGTGTGAATTTAAATGTATGACAATAAACTCAATAATGTCAATACCATTGTGATGTATTTGGATTGAAAAGTTACTTTTGTTGTCATGTTTACCAAACTTTTTTAGTTTTTATTGAAAATACCAATTGAACCGTTGAAGTCTACCTTGACTTTGACCTGGTAATTACTCAACCAATGGAAATAAATGAGTATAAACTAAACTATGTACAGTGTTGTGAATATGTTTGCATTTTTGCTAATCATGCCAATTGCGATTAAATAAATGGTTTAGTGATGACAGAAACGTAGTATTCTAGAAGGAGCTGCTGCTTATGATATAGTTGTTGTCTTTTGAAACAAAAAACCGTTACTTTCAAGAATGTTCAAAGCAATGTCTCTTCGAATGATGAAGGAAATTAGTATTCCACGCTCTAGGATTCAAATGACAATTTTTATAGTTGTTTCGATAAACACGTTGTTTTCCATACAACCATCGATGCAACAGGTACCGGAGCCGGAACTTACGAACAATCTCCATAATGTAACGGTAAATGTAGGAGAAAGTGCAGAATTTACATGCAGTATAACAAACGTTTACAGTTGGGAAATTAGATGGCTTTTGAACAACACAATGAGTCAAACGATTGGTCACGTAACTACGTCACTCTCCGACAATTATCGACCAGTACCGTTATCCGGTGCGCCTGCACAGTTACATGGACAATTTTATATTTCGACAAAAAAACTTTCAGAATCAACATACAATTTCACGTTACAAATAACAGATATTACACAAAATGACGACGTATTTTTAATTAGCTGTGGATACTTCAACATTCACGATGACATACGTCTCTCTAATGAAGTACGTCTGATTGTGATACCATTAATTACTGTGCCAACTGTCTCGACTGCCGTACCTGACACTGTCGTTTCTGAAACATATGTAAATAGACGTACTGAACATGACGAACTTCCTAGCACTCCTGTTACCACTGCAGCTGCATTGGATCAAACTTCTACAGATAATAATATGTTGATCATAATCATTGGATCAGCTATTGGTGGGTTCATGTTTATAAACCTCATCCTAGCGATAATATGCGTACTGTGCTGTAGACGTATCAAGAATAATCCAAAAAAGGATGACAAAATTGACTTGTCTACGACTGGCAACAGTTCTGGACGCAATTCAAGTAAAGAGAAAGTACCAGACAAATATCAAGAGTATAATGTGGGCCATACAGCAGACTTCCCTCAATATGCGGTACTTAATAAGCCTAAGAAAGACAATTCAGTACACGACAATGAAAGTGATGCAAAGCCTAAACGAAATGGCTCTCAATATGAAGATGTAACTCAGTTATCACATCAAAACTCGTTGCATAACAATATGACTAAGGACGAGGAAGCATCGAGGATTTCAAGGGATCGAGAGTTAAGACGAAGCAAAAATGTTGAAGGTCTTAATTATGCTGATGTACAAATAGGAACGACAAACGGACAGACGTCATCAGATTATGTGAAACCGCCTGATGAGTTTACAGCTTATGCTGAAGTCAGAATCAACTAACAATGAAACTTTATTATTATCTTTGTAAATTGTTCTCCATTGAGATTGGGGTTGAAAATTAAAATGCTATTTAATCGGACAAGACCATTTTAGTAGTGATCTACTTGTATCTCTGTATTAAAGATAAACACAAAATGCTACTGTCCCTCAAAAATATCATGATTGGGGTTTTTCGTGTTAAATGCAAGGTTCTTATAATCATGATAATGTAAAGATCTGTTAAAACCGTCTGGACAGAAATGGTTTGAGAATTGTTACGTTATTACGAAGTTTATGATAAAATATTTCCTCTTACATATTTCATGTGAAGCTTTATAGCCACAACGCCAACAGAAGCAAAAGGAAGGGGACTGAAAACCCGTATTACCTCTTCGTATTTCATTCACACTCATTAGAGGTGCATAGTGTGATTTTCTTTAAAATTTGGTTATCAGTTTCATTTGAATGATCACCAATAAAGTGGTTCCACTTTCAAAGTTCAAAATCGGTTGAGTCATTTTGATTTAATAAGGGATTTTGTATTTTCAAAACTGACTTTGCTATCAATCTAATTATTGTCACATTGGTTATGAAAGATATGTAAGAAATATTTTGAGAGTAAAATATCAATCAATCAATGAATTTCTAATAAACCAAAGTTTAGAATGCTAAGAGAAATACGAGATATATGAAAACTGTCGCATACTAGAAGAATAATTAAACGCATCACAAGTAACACATTCAAATCAAGATTTATACATTGTATTGCTCACTAATTTTACCATACATCAACTATGGTATTCTGATTTGGGGAAGCACGAATAAAATGTACTTGAATAAAATACTCAAGCTTCAAAAATGGGCTATAAGAACTATATCAAATAGCCATTATAGGAGCCACACGAGCCCTCTGTTTTCAAACTATGAAATTCTGAATATTTTTGATATTTACCAGCTAAATCTTGGAGTGTTTATGTTCCAACATCATACAGATCAATTGCCCAGTATATTTAAAACATATTTTATCAAGCATGCTGAGAACCATAAATATGAAACAAGAAATGCCCAGGATTATTGTATAAACAAAACAAAGAAAGCATTTTCAAACCAGACCATCAGAAATTGTGGACCCCCATTTTGGAACTCCCTTGATAAGTTTGTCAAACAATCTAAAACTGTTAAAATATTTAGGAAAGTATTGAAAGTTACTAAAATCTTTTGGACATAAATCATTAAAACAAATGTTTATATTTTGGATAACATCGAAATCCTTTTCTCTTTTTCATTTCCGGGCATTGTCTTGTGTTTTCATGTTTCTCTTTGTATAATTTTTTTCCCTCGATTTTTTTGACTTTAAGTTTGTATTTCTTAGGGCATAATCGTTTTCAGGCCTTATTGGCCTTTTGATTATGTCCGCAATATCATTGTGTGTTTTTTATAAATGTGTTTATGTATATATGTATTTATATGTTGATATTGAAATAAATCAGAATCAGAATCAGAATCAGAATTTGTTTTTTAAAAAATCCAGCACTTGAACCAACTTGGTTGCATTCACCTTGATCCCATTTCATTTTGTCATATTAAAGAGTCTGAAAGGTACCTATAGGGGCAAGACAGATCGTCCACCAATGGAAATATATTTTTTGTCTGCAGGAGGAGGGCGACGTTAAGGGTACGAAGAATCCACATTCTCAGGAAAATGTGAATCCTAACTATTTTTCAATCATGAAAAGATAAATAGTTTCCACTGCCTTTGCGGGGACTCGAACCATGGACTACGGCGGGGGTTAGTCATGCATTACGAAGCGAGAGATCTACCGCTGAGCTATCAAGGTAGCGTTGAGATGGTGAACTAAAATCTAAAACATAAACATTAGAATTCCGTATTTTTCTTTTGTTTACATAAAAAATGCATTTATGCGAATGCGTATATCAGACAAAATGTAGATAATGTAGATACTAAAATCAGGCTAGTTACAGCTCAAACAGGGCGAACTCAGAGTCATAATTCACGCCCGGTTTTTCGGGCAAAACAACGCGGGTTTGTTACATTATCATTCAAAATCAACACAACACAATTATAAATATTATTTGTAATTCAATAAAAAGTATCAAGCCTACAATCTGTCAAAATTTGAAAACAGGCGAATCGTTCGAACATCATAAAATTTTAAGGTTTCGGCGAAAAAGGTGTAAATTTTTCGAAGTAGTTTATTGATGTAATTTTGACCTTGATAATGGACGTGAAATCACTACTTAAGTCTCATGTATAAACTAGAGACTCTATTACATATGTACGCCCAAAATTGTATTATTCTGATATGTGTAAGTAGGTAAAAAGTTGCAGTAAAGATGCCGTTGGCAAAAATGGCACCCATTTAGGGACTGTAGCCTTAAATAAATGGCTTTAATTTCAAGTCAGAATTTACGTGGACACCATGCACATATGAAGAGTCGTTTGATACCATAGGTACCAAAGATTGATCTTGGACTTTGTTAATTCTTATATGTAATTCATTAAAGGGCAAAGGAAAAGAAGTGATAGATCTACTCTCAAGTCTGGTTAGAACATTCTACTTCCCAAAACAGGGCCACAAAAATAATTACAGTGGCTGTAATTTTGATATGTAATGGACATTACTGAATTGAACCATTGCGCAAAATTTCAGTCTGGTTGCCATGGAAACGCATAGAGCCTCTGATCGGCTAAACACTTAACGATCATAACTAAAAAAACTAAAAACACCCATGGTACCAAACTTGGTAGTAGGTGTAGGATATTAATACGCAGGGCACTATGAACCCGGATTGTTTATATCGTTGCCATGGCAACTGGTAACCGACCAATCAGGTAATTTTGCTTTATAATAATTCAAAATTGGAAACTTTTTTCAAAAGGCGGCTTCATAGTGCCCTCCGCCTTTGTCTTTTCTATATACGTTTCAAATTTCGTACAAATCCAGCATTTCGTTTTGAGTTACGACTGTTTAAAAATCGCAAGTTAGCGCTTTTCTACTTTTGAGATATAAGTCTTCGAGCATTCACAAATAAGAAATTTGAACATGTTCAAGGATAGGGGACGGTGGGGCAAGTTGGCCCTCGGGGCGGGTTGGTCCACCTCGTGTTTCTGCTCACGTGACCTTGGGGGAATTATGTAACTGGTGATTTTTGGTTATGCATAAAGCATCAAATTTACCATAAAATTTACAAGACCTAACTCAGCTCTTTGTGTGAGTTATCAATAAAACGAGTTTTCGAGTTATCTTAGTAATCTTTTTGAGCAAAAGTAATTTTGTACTAGTGTCAAAATATTACTTCGCTGGTTCAAGATATTATTATCGATTACGAGGTATGGTACATGTCCAACATATCATGAGATCAAATCCTCTTTATTCTTTGTTTTGTTGGTATACCACGAGGATAAGTCAAAACTGGGACCATGGGGCGGGTTCGCCCACTACCACACGGGGCAAGTTGGCCCTATGGCGAATTTTCCCAAGATGGTATGATAACCTACTCAGACTCGAGCACAATACAATGTATGACGTTTAAACCGATTTTAATTCTCAACAAGTAAATAGATCCGTATAACAAGACGCAAGAAGTCTTTTACAAGACTGATAGGAAATGTATGTGGCAATTTGCATGCAGATAACACTATAGGTCACAACGTATCTTTTTAAAAGATCGATATTGTATTAATTTATTATGATATTTCATCCTAAAAGGACATTTTTGTATGCAAAACATTCCCGTGCTTCACTTAAAAAAACACAATGTATGAAATGTGTCATGGTAAAATGAGTACGACTCTTTTTTGGTAAATGGGACCAACTTGCCCCACTGGGTGGGCCAACTCGCCCCGCATGCGGGGTAAGTTGGCCCTATTGACAACATTTTTTTATTTTCTCTATTATTTAAAAACGATAAGCCGCAGAGTCTTAGTATTTACGCAACACATAGTTCGGGTATATATCTATCTTGTGTAAAAAGGAAAATCTTCTAGACTTTATCATGTCCGATTCAGGGGCGTTTCAATAAAAAGGGGCCAACTTGCCCCACCGTCCCCTATAGTTAAGTCCAGCCTGGATGGAAAAACAGAATTTGTGTAATATGAACATATGGCCTGATGAAGCAAAATCACTGGGTGGGTCTCTAGCTGTGGTTATCCTAGTACTATTACTAGATTATTTGATATTTTAGGGACATTGTTTGTCTATCACATACACCCTTGATTATCAGCAGGAATAGTTGAAAATCAATTAATATCCATGGGCAGTTTAATATAGGCATATATTGTTCACACTTGAACTTTAATCATGAAGGAGGGAGGGGGTGCCCAATCCAGCCTTGAACAAGGCTAGTAATGACGATGCTTAAAATTATGAGATTGCATGGCAACTTTTTATTGAAAAGAAAACTATTAACGCCATTTTGAAGATGTTTTAGTAAACGAAATCAATAGTCAAGGCTATCGTATCTAATCCTTACGTAAGCTAAACATTGTGAGAATTATCCATAGGGTCTCATATTTTATGTTGGGACCCAATAAAAGGTGGTTTTGTTACATTTCTATCTAAAATATATGTTCTTT
>JXSR01S029730.1:9859-29040 GCA_000969725.1 Ophiothrix spiculata | reverse complement strand
TAGAACATATTGTGCTTCATGGAAAGAATAATCAATTTTAGATGCCGTATTTTATATTGAGCAAGTAAACTTGTTATATAACATTGAGTAATGTGTTACAATTAATATAGCGGAAAATAAACTATTCAGCTCGGATACTATCACAAACATTGCGTTGAGTAATTTTTAGTTTAGTCCCTGTGCTTATTTAAATGACTCTTGTAGTATATATATTGCAAGTATATATAAAGTCACATCATTTAACATATTTTTACATGAGGGAAATTTATCAAGTGTTTAAGTTAATGAATATTCGTGATCAGTGAATAGATTCATCAGGAATGTCCATGAAACATATTTAAACTTTCATACTAAAATTCCAAATTGAAAACTACCTTGTTTTCCAAACAGTCCTTACTGCTGTCTTCCTCAGTGGAAAACAAGGTAGTTTTCCATTTGGAATCTCCAGCACTTGGAACATCTTAACTTGGATAATTTTCAGCACATTTTAAATTCATGCAGCAAGTGAAAGAAGTTTAATCCTAGTTCTACAGAACTATTTTTTGTTGCAGAAGATTCATTATATGCAGCACTGAATAAGTCTCTGTATCTGTAAGTTCATCCTTTGCGGTTGTTCTGGTAAAACAAATCAACTCTACCACTTTCATATGGGTTACATGGTCCTTTTTCAAGTTTGGATGGGTGAGGGAGGGGGGTTGTTGTAACTGTGATTTTAGAAATGTATTTGTAGCCATGTTTATGGCAGATATTCATTTCAAACTTGGTACATAGGATACTTGATAAAGCTTGATAATCAACTTCTGTGCTCATTTTTGTTGTTTCTTTTCCTTTTGATTTACTCCTTCCCTCTTCTCATCTTTGTATTTATTCCTTTCCTCTTCTTTTTTTTTGGTGGGGCTCTACTGACCAAATATATACAAATTATAGCTAAAAGTTTATTTTGCTGTTGAGTATGATAAATCTTTAAAAATCATTGCATCTTTCTCCCATGCACCAGTACTGAGATGTTTGCACTATTATAACCTGTTAGAAAGTGAAGATCGTTGTCACTAAATTTCAGTGGGAATGCATTCATGGCATAGATAGCGATGAACAAATGTTGAATAAGTAACAAACAGTATTGAAGTTGAAGAGGACACCAGGGGATGCACAGAGAAAGCATACAACATGGTGTGACTAGCATTGATCTGTCCCCAGTTGCCTCAACTCAATTGAAACAAAACAAATTTTACGCGGTCAAGTATTTATACCGACCTTACAAAACATGTTGATCTGAATGCAAGAATATCTAACAATTCTGTAAAGTCTTACGCCTGTGTCTATATAAAAATTAATACGAGGAGACAGTTGGATCAAGGTGAATTGTGAGAATAGTGTTGATATGTATTGTTGAGATGAGTTATCTTGTGCAGCTTTATAAGGACAAAATGTATAGGCACAAAGATAATAATTTCACACTTAAGGCTGGGGTAGACCTTCAAATGGCATAAACCGTTTTTCAAACTAATTGCATAAACTATAGA
The DNA here is from genome assembly GCA_000969725.1 of Ophiothrix spiculata. Lineage (NCBI taxonomy): Eukaryota > Metazoa > Echinodermata > Ophiuroidea > Amphilepidida > Ophiotrichidae > Ophiothrix > Ophiothrix spiculata. The sequence goes on along the minus strand of JXSR01S029730.1, from coordinate 27,517 downwards.
AAAGTATACATTTTCAGAAGTGAATTTTTACCCTGACTTTTCTGGAAAGCCTAACTAAAATTTGCCTTCGTTAAATTTTGAAATGTTTTGCTTTTTGGAATTAAGAAACAAATGTCTAGGAACGGTTTTCTCAAATTGTTGATTTTATCTTAGTTTTCCAAAAAATGACAAAAATAGGTCAAAAAATGCAAAATATCCCACCGCTGCCACCAAAATGACATTTCTAGTTCCTAGACATTTGTTTCTAAATTCCAAAAAGCCAAAAAGTTTGAAATTTCACGAAGGCAAATTTTAGTTAGGCTTTCCAGAAATTTTGGGGCAAAAAATACGTTTTTTGCCAAAATTTACATTTTTGGTCAAAAACTGATATCATCATCATGTTCAGGGTAAAAATCCGCTTCTGAAAATGTATACTTTTATATGGTTTATGTAATTACTTTAAGAGTTAGAGTACAAAAACAGTTCGTGCTAGTTGAAGGTCTACCCCAGCCTTAAGTTCAGTGTCAGAAATGATCTAAAATTATTTTGTAAAGAAGAGCACTAGAAGAAAGTGTGTCTGCCAACAAGAAGTCAAAACACGAAAGAAAATTTTTTAAGTGCATCAATGGAATATTTTGAAAGGTAAAATGTTTTATACTATATTATTAAAAGTTTCAAAAACTAGTATATAGTGTAAATATGAAAGCATTTATACATGTTTGTTGAATACATTAAAATAATATTTTAATTGATTCATTTACAAGAAAAGATGAGAGACCATTTACATTTAGAGAATCCAGCCCCATATTGGACAGATTGAACAGAGATTATGGGTTCTGAACTGCCATCACCAAATAGGACGCCATGGTCATCTAATGGAAAGGGCTCTCCAGTCATTATTATCCTGCCACCATCTTTTGAGGACAGAAAAGGGTTTCTCCCAAAGTTATTGAAATCAAACCAAGTAAGTATTGAAGAACTGCATTAATTTTATAGGATTTCAACATTTAATCTGATAGTTATAGGGGACCTTTATTTGATAGGAGCATTTATTAGAGACAATGCAGTAGTTGCAAGTTCAGTGACCACAGGTCATACAGATGGTAGAATACTAAGCAGATATCAGAGGTTATATGTCAATCCTTGGTGTCAAGCCTTCTCAAATGTATAACCCTCAATGTCACAGATGTACTTTTACAATAACATCTGGTAATACATTTTCTTTGAAATGTTGTGGTTGAATATATTGTTTTGTTGTGATGGACAAGTTGACTAATCATAGCTTTATATTTGACCTGTCAAATTGTAAAAATGAAATCCATAATATGAAGATGTGCCAAAGTGATGAGAAAATATTTGAAGAAAAAAATCAATTTTTTAATTTCTAGTATTCCCTTTTACCTCACCCTGGCTATAAGTTAAATTGGCCCCTGACAATGTATTTCCATTTATTTTTTTACTTCCTTTACTTACTGCTTTTTGCAATGCATTTACACAAAGAGTCCTCTAGGTCAGCAAAAAAAATAGTTGGTTGTGTGGTCACAAAAGGGCTGATCTGCTCTTATTTCTGTTAATACTGGCACTCTGCAAAAATCTTGTCTTTCATTTTTGTTGCCTTCAACTTGAGATGTTAGTTATTATGTGAAAATGATTGGTCTTTCTGGAGTGCAGCTGAAAGCAGTGGACATGTTGTTTTGCCAATGTGAAAATGTCATAGCTCCCCATGGATCACCTGGGACATTACATTATATTAAAATGATGACCAATGTTTTATGCCAAGTGTCTATAGAATAATTGGCTGTGTTTTTGATGGATGTTTACTGAGGAGCTTTAAGAAACCTCTTTTATGTTTACTATGACTTGCATACACATGAATCAGAAAACTTATTTCAAAATTCACATCAGAACCATCAGAACCCAAACTTTATGCTTAAAAACAATCTAAGTGGGAATCATCTTACAAAAAATGTTCCATTTCTCCTGGTTTCAAAATTTTGAGCTCTTGCATGCTGATCAATGTCCAGCTATGGTAATTGGGTATGACCTGCATCACCAGTACTTTCGGTCCCATATTTATCCAACGTTTATTACTTATTCAGACTGTTGGCAAATTTCTTGATTTTTGCTTGTTGGATTTTGTTGGAAAGAGGAGGTTTAGGTTAATGATTTAGCAAACAAGCCATCATGATTGATACTTACTAAGCCAGCATCATCTAATTTTGATCTTTTCACTGAGCCGTTGGAATTTGACATTTTGTTGCTATCATTTCAAGTTACACATTTTCTGGGAACTAGGTGGTTTAGATGTAATACTGTGGTTCCCTAAAGAATTCAACTTTAGCTTCTTATAAGCCTTATGCAAAGTGATGTGTGAAGTCACAGTACTTGTGAACAGCTTACAGATTAAAAGCTTCATCTCTTTAAGCTGAAATCAGGCATTTGCACTTTCTTATGGCAGACAGTATGTCATGGTTTGTTTAAGAAAGTTGATTTTAAGTCATTCTGATTGTATCCATATGTTGTTTTGTCAAAGATATTGTAATCAAATATTGCTTAGAAAGTAAATGTCATATTTCAAATCAAATGTTATTCAATCATCCTTGCATTAAGTCCCATCAAGCCAGCCAGTCAAGTTTGTCTCTATACCTACTTGCACACAAAATTGAAAGCAGAAAGATCTTTTTATTTCATGAATGTTTTATTATGACACAGGCAAAGATATTATTGGTTTTTGAAAAAAATGATTAAAGCAAATATACTTTAATCTATTGGTTATATTTTGGTTAGATTCTGACTCCTTTTGCACTTTATATTGGAATTGTCAACAATTCAACAAATTAAACCAGGATAAAAAAGTAGTATTTGTTTCTTTATGCTGGGGCAATATTATATGCCATGCAATAATACTGCTTGTTTTAAAGAGTGCTAGATTAAATTTAAAGCAATATTATAAAAATTGGTTCAAAATAGATTTGAGTTAACCGATTAAAATGAAAATTTATTACTAACTAAAGGTATTCATATGCAGACATTATATTGTTTTGTCATAAAGGGATTTATAGTGCGCAAGACCTCCCTGATTTGACATTCCACTCCGCACACCCAAGTAAGCTCAATTCAACACCAATCATCTTTTCAGGCTCTGCGGCAAACTCTAGGGGTTGCCCAGATTGTTACCCAGATAAGTTTTGTATGGGTTTTCAGAAGTCATTCAGTAGTTACTTCCTTGTCAAAGGGAAATTCAGGCACACTTTTAGCACCACAGGGCTCAATCTTGACCTGAAATCAGGGCCCAATCAGACCTGAAAGTGGATGTATTACCATATGAGTAAATTTAAATGAATGTACTTTCCTATATTTCAAATTAAATTTCAAATTCCAAATTTAATGCAGCAACTGGCCATAACAGAAAAATTTGCAATTTTTAAAGGCCTGGATACACTTCATCATTTTGGTAGTCATTTTCATTCAGAATTTTATCATTGGTGTAAATTTTCAACAATGGAGTAGGCCTAAACTGTTAATTCTGAATGACGATTTTCATTCTAAATTTTCATGTTATGAAAAATGTATTAAATGGAGACCTATTTTTCACCCCATTGCACATTTTCAAGTGCTTACTGATGGGTAGTATAATGTTTGATATTGATTCTACAAACTAGATCTATTCATGGTGAGCTAATCTCTTCTTACAATAATGGTTATATTTTACACAATGGTGAAATTGTACATGGAAAATGTTCATTCAGCATCAAAGATTACACCATTCTTAAAAACTAATCACTACGAGAAAATTTCTGAATGAAAATGTCTACAAACTACAAAAATGACGAAGTGTATCTAGCCTGTAAGCCAATCAAATTGTTTGGTAGGTATCAATTTTTTCCGAAAACAAACCCACTAAGTAAAAAAAAAAAGGTCCTAGGTTATAGGCGCACACTGTTGGTAGGACCTTATAGAACAGCTTAACCTTATCTTGGAATAAACCACTTTCGTATGGTCAATAATGCATCTTGAAAGTATCCTAAATCCATAAGTTTCTGTGCAAGTGACCATATTATTAAGTTGTGCACATGACGTCATATGCGCACAACTTAGTAATATGATCGCTTACATAAAAAATACCAGATGAATAGTACTTTCTAGATGCATTATGGGACATACGAAAGTGGTTTGTTGCTTTTGTTAGCAATCAATTAATGGATATTGTATTATTTTTCCAGATCAGAATGCAAAATTGTTAAAAGTATAAGAAATTTGGGGATGATCACCAATATACACTGCAGTTAACCACTGTTGCAAATCGTTTTATCTACATTCCTATCTTCCAGTTTTTTCAACATTAAGGGAATATTTTGCTTAATGTGTAAACTTTCAATGTAGACTGCTGTTTCCTATAAAGTTTTTAGGCAATGTATATAGTTCTTTTTCCTGAATTAGTTGTATCAACATACAAAGCAGAAATTAAATAATCACAACTTTTGATATGGAAAAGTTTCATGTGTGTAAGGGTGTGTGGGGATGGCTTTGCTGGCAGAACACTTTTTTAGAAGTAAAGAAAGGAGAATGAAACCTTTTGTGTGATGTACAAAGTTGCTGATTCTTTCAAACTTTGGTAGTTTCAATTATTTTACTTCGCCGACTTTGTTAAAGCATGTTTCATAACACTCAGAAACAGATGACTTACATTGCATCAATTAGCATCACAAATCAGCCTTTCTTGATGCTGAAACCATCTCCTTGAGAGAAAAACAAGCTGTTATCAAACATTGTACAAGAATGATCATCAGTATTCCACGTGTAAAATTAGTCTCTTTGAAATCAAGAGACATCTGAGACCAAGTCACAGCCTTCATTAATGATATGAGATGTAACTACATGTAGCTTTAGTTTTTCCAGCTTTTATTAATTTTGTGTCAAATTTAATATTGTATGAAACATCCTGGGTGCATGTAATGTCAAGGAAATTCAATTTACATATTTTTTTGGTGATATTTGCTCCAAGAAATACTGCTTTAATTTAGTGATACAAATTGGTATTTAAGTAATATTGACTTGTGCATTTATTTTGTTATTTTAGAGTAGAGTTCTTAAACGGAAATGTCTTTTGCTGTATTTTAGATCATGCAATCATCTAGCTAATTTGTGGAGTAGATTAAAAACATCTTGTATTTTATGATCAAATGTAAAAATAGCAAACAGCTACAGCTATATTGGCTTGGAGCTTTTCCCCAAAGTAACCAAATGATATTTGTATAACGTCTGGCATACTTTGTAAGTTATTAAAAACAGAAATGCAAATTTGTCTAATTTTAGAATAACTAGGGTAATAAATTATTCAAAAATTATTCAACACAACCAAATATTTTGACTTAACAGTACTTTCATATTCTACAAATGTCAAGAAATGAGCTAACTGTACACCCCCTAAAGAAGGCATCCATATTTGTTCTGAAAAAAATTGGGAATTCCCAGATTTGAAATTTCCATGCCTTCTTTAGGGTATGGTCCATTTTAGGCAGACATTTGGGAATTCCTGTGCCTTCTTTACCCACTTGATAAAAATATTGTGAATATTTTGGGAATTTGCTCTAAATAGGCAAGTATAATTTGGAATTCCTGTGCCTCCTTTACCATTATGCAGGGAAAATGTTGATTTATTTTGGGATTTCCTATTGAGAAATTCATGTAAAAAATTTGGGAATCCCATGCCTTCTTTAGGGGATGTAACATTAATTTCTGGAATAGCCCAATAACATGAAAGGTGTTTAGTAAAGGCATGATAATATTCAGTGTTTGAGATAAAATCTTTTGGGAAAGCATGTTTGCATTTTAATGTGAAATCAAAATGTTCTTGCTGCAGGCATGTAAATTCATGCATTTTATGAAAGTGTGGAATGCATTCTGAGTTTGTACACCTTTAAAACACCTATGATAACAGTGCCTTGCAGTCTCAAGCTTTTGATGACCTGGTGGAACCATATCAAAATAGAAGCTGGAAAACTATGTAAAGTTTGGAATTTAATGTTGACCAACAGTGTGAGATTTTGAACTCAATTCAGCTCAACAGATTATTGATAAACAAACTAGATCTATCTTAGGATGTCTGATAATTATATACAAACCAGATTCTGATTTCATGGAGCATAAAAAGAAACCCAAGCAAGAATCATCTTTACATTTACAAGTGATGTAATGGTTTATTCCAAATTGTGTTTTAATCTTTTGTAGATTGCATTATTATATCCTGGTCATATCATTCTCTCTATATTTTTAATATCCTCAATAAAGATTTAATGCAAAGTTCATAGCATGTTTCTTTATAGTACTCTTTAGAAAGATGATGAAACTGAACCTGCCAAAGAAAATCGTAGCATCAGCAAACAGCTACAAGTATTCAGATGTTCCGAATTTGAAAATAAGTATACAAGTAAACTATACATTTTTAAAACTTCCCTACACCTTCAAACATTGGATGCTATGAGAGTGAGTTCTGTAGAATGCTTATTGTAGAATGCTTTTTAAAGACAGAAAATGAGTTGAAGAGATTTCAACATAGAAGACATACACATTCAAGACTGAATTATTACACTGTTACAGTATCCAGAATATAAACCGTGAGGGCTATTACAGATTTGTGTTTATGTATGACAATTGTCCAATTACATAGCTCACCAAGTGTGAATCATTCAAGGCAGCAGCAAAGGGCATACATTATAAAGTACGCAATATTTCTTGAGGCAGACACCACTTTCACAAAGGAAATTGATCAATTTATTCTCGATTAGAATTCCCGCCCATCTTGATATCCTGAGGTTGAATTCAGCCTCAGGCAATGGCCCATCACTATGAACCCCTCCTCTTCATTATGCTTCCTCATCTCTATGCATTCTCATCTTATTGGAATACTTCTTACCAGGCATCCTACCTAGTATGAACCCCCTCCTCCTCATTATGCTCCTCATCTCCATGCATTCTCCTCTTATTGGAATACTTCTTACCAGGCATCCTACCTGGTATGAACCCCCTCCTCCTCATTATGCTTCCTCATCTTCATGCATTATCCTCTTATTGGAATACTTCTTACCAGACATCCTACCTGGTAAACAGACCGGAAGAATTTCCCAAGAGAAAGCCATGTCTTTTTTCTTTGATTTGGTGAGTCAGACCAGTCAATAATTGGGACATTGGAATATATGTCAGCATTCAGAGCATGCAAAGCCTTTTCCTTTTCTTTCATTAATAGCCCTACAAAATTAGCCAACCATCATGTCCCTCCTGTTAGTGATGTGCTCTGATCATCAAAGCAAGCAGTTTCTGCCTGAATTAATTAAGTATTCCTTTGAAGCTGAACCCATGAAATAGACCCATTCATTATAAGGATTGTCTTTGCATTACTGACTGTTTTAAGATACGATGGTAGGTTGGTCAGCATGATTGAACAGGTTACCAAGAATTGCCATTATAGGAAAGGAGGGTTTAAGTCCATTCTTATTCCATTAGATTTATACACATTTTGTCCTTAATACTTTGCAGTAACATCTGGAAAAGTGATGTTAACAAATCCATTCTCACTTAAATACAATTTAGTAATTTATATGCAGTTATTTGTACATTTTAATCCAAGTACCCATTCCAACGCTATCTGTCTGTGAGCTCTTCAACCAGTTTGTCACTACTACTTGTCCCAAGAGTAAGGAGTGTATCAGTCTTCCATTTCCTTGTTTTCAAAGCTTTTAAACTGTTCTCATACTATTTACTTTGAACGAGTAAAAATATATATAGTGTTTAAAGAAAAGTTCATTGCCTTAACGGTGTAGGCTCCTTATTCAACATGTTTATAATTCACTTTTAATTAACGACATTGGCCTCTGAAATGCATTTTGTGAGGTTTAACCCCTAGGGTGTTTCTTGTATGATCTTATATGGGAAAAGAAAGTATGCAACTCTGGGAATGAGGCTGTTATGTAAATACTTAAGAAATTGAAAATAGGTATACCAATTTAATGTCATATCTCCAAAACTATAATGAATTTGAAGGTGAAATTTTGGTTTTATTATCAGAAATATATGGGCTTTAATTTGACATAAAACATGTACTTCCTTCGGTTGAGCCCTTGGGTTGAGAATGTAATTGGAAATTACACCTTCAAATAAACAGTACCAATACAATTACAATATATAAAACATGTTAATTTTGTTCTTTTACCAACTAATGATTTCACTCAAATACATGTATATAGATTGAAGTTTCTTCTTTTAGATATTTAGATGTTTTCTTAGTCAATAGCCTAAACTTCACGCTGAGCAAAGCTGCCCTTAGCATTATTTTCCATGAAAGTTTAAATAAAAACTATGAGATTTGGTGATATGATATAATTGACTTTTTTTAAATTCAAAAATAAACTTTAATTTATCTTGGGAAAAATATTGAACAAAATGTAAACAACTCCTTCATTTTGAGTCAAAATTTTCGTGCAACTCTATATTTTTAGATTAATTATAATTATAATTGCTGTGAGAATTATGGTTTTATTCATCTATGTTCAGTTGCATCTAATTAGTGAAATATAGACGACATTGGCTATCACATGTTTGTTTAATCAAAATAAACTAATAGACCTATAATACATATGACTTGAAAGTAATTCAATTAAGTTTTTCTTTCTGTTTCAGATTCATAGGATTTAATTTGTTCAATTCTCAGTTCAGTTATCACTGATAAAATTATGGATATAAATACTAAAAAAAACAGTAATTGATTGGTATATATAGAGTGACTGAACTGGAAATGTAATGTGCAAAATATCAAAGAAGGCAGGAAGGATCTTGCTTAAAGCTATGATGACATTTGGTTCACTGACAAAATTTGGAAGTGGAAAAAGAGAAAAACTCACTCTACTCACTTACTTACATATCTACTTACATGCTTACTTACTTAAGCAGAATTAGTTTTGAACTTTTACCCTGTTCACAATCTAGGGTAACTTTGTCTGTTAACAACCTAGGGTAACTTTGTAGGTGGAGTAATCACATAGTGATTACATGGCTATTGTTTAGTATTGAGGAAATTCCAGAGAAGTGAAAACGTTTTGATGTCAATGACCCTTGGTCCTTAGCCCAGGGCATATGATGAACTTCAACTTGATGGAGGGATTCAAGGTTAATAGATCCTTTAGTTGCGAATTGTTCCACCCAAGTATCAAAACAAACTTTGCTGTGCTGATTTCCTGGTTGCTAGTTTGATACAGGAAATATCAGTACACACAAGTTTTCAAGCATCTTGAGTTAATTGACCAAAATTAATTAGCAAAAAACAAGAATGTACACCTACAGTATGCCTGAATATCTCAAGAAGTGTTATTTGTAGCACATAACATAATTTTAAAAAACAAGGCTTGATGATAATTAGAGACAAAAACCAAGGGTGTCTTCAGAACTATGGCCTTACAGGCCTTAATCTACAAATGGGGTGCAATTGATGCTATTGAAGATTAATATTACATTTGGTAGACAAAGAGCATATATAGAGTACTCTTGGGTATATAAGAAGTCCTTTTTAACAACCTAAGAATGCAAAATTAAAAAAAAAACACACATACACACACCCCTACTTGTAAACCGTGTACACACCTATCCAAACAGGGACATTTAAGTGTGGATACACCGGCGAACTGGGGATATACAAAATACAAATGTGATTATAACCCTATCACCTGGGGATATCTCAATACACCTTAAATCAGGGATATGCTTTTAAATGCATTTATATTGCATTTTCGATCTCATAGGGGTAGTGAGAAAATTTCCCTTGGCAGAATCAGATGTGTGTCCCCAATTAACACCTTTTACAAACACACCCTTACACAAAAACCCTAAAATGTTTGAACCTAAGTTCCTTCATTTCTTTTTATGCATTAAAATATTACACATGAGGTGATTTTGATTTACCTTGAAAAAATTTCACTTTATGTCATGGTCTCTCATATAAGTATATTTGAATGTAATAAAACTGAACCCTGAATACCAGTGTCTCAGAAATTCATATTTGGTAACGTATGAGTTTGCAAGACACGAAAAATGGTCCCAAAAGTTTGGCTCAAGGTGATAACACTGATGTGGACATAGCTGTATAGATGTCATTGATACTTTAAGAAAATTAATTGTTTTTTTTACTTTTGACATTCTGAAATAATAGGATAATGTTGACAACCTGTGTAGCTAGTTGCCCTTTTCCAGATTATTCACCTGTCCATGTAGGAATAGCATGTTACTTGCACTGTGGCATAATGCCTCATCTGAATTGTGCACAAAGTAGTAGGTGGCGTGTGTTATGAGTTGGGACGAATCTGCTGCGTTACATACTGAAGTAGAGGGGAATTTGCATGTTCTTCCTTTTTAATGCATAACATTTCTTTCCCTGTTTAAAGACCAAGTAAATTATATATCATTGTAAAGCTATGATTGAAGGATTGGTGACAAACCACAAAAAAATGGATATACAGGGTGTAACAAATGTCATATAGGGTGTAAATATAGAATTTCGTGCAAAAATGGTTTCATGATATCTTAATAACTTAATGTGATTCAATAATTTGACCCTTTGATATATAATGGGAGTGCTATATACTTTTAAATAAAATTTAAATGAAGGAATTTGCTTCTGTACTGAGTTACAGTGTGATCAAATATTTCTTAAAAGTCAATTGGAATCCATTCTACAGATACCAATTTATACGATTTCATCCACAATTTCTTTTCATAATCACTGATTTCTCTTTTGTTCATAAATAAAAACACTTCAGTTGGTACAATGACAGGTACTAGCCAAATCTTATAATGCACTGTATAGTCAATTCAATGAGCTTTAATGCATTGAAATACATACCTTCTCCAGTGCATCCGCTCTGGGTGCATCCTCGCACCCCTACCTAGTGCCATTCAAATGTGATTATTTTAAAAAGTAAAGATGAAACAATGGTGACTTATAGCCTTATAAATTGTCAAGGTTATGGTCCATAAACCAAATCAATTGACCACATCTTTCTGAAAATATGGTTAAAAAATACTCCTGATTTTTACTGAGAACTGTAACGCCTCCATCCATTCACTATACCTCAATTTGTGACACAAAACCAGCGCTATTTGCTGAATTTACTATCTTCAAGTCATTCAGATAATCATTTTCAAAGACTCCATACATGTATAATTATGTATACTGGTAAATACAGGAACAGATTATATTGCTATTGTCATATGATATGTTATTTGAATACCTTGTCAAGAACTTGGAAACTTATTGGGAATCCACCCAAGTTTCTCTGCGTACATTTCTTAAAGGAACAGGACCAGAAATGCACAAGCCAATCATTTTCTTTCCAGATTGTATAAAGGAATTCAGAAAGAAAAGCTGAAGAGTGTGTGATGATCTTAATGAGGTCGCTGGTGGAACCACAATGAGTTATAAGAGACATAAGACCCAAATACAAATGATACAAAATAGCACAAAATGGATCAACTCAAGCTGTTTAGTGGAACTAAAGGTTTATAGACCATCTACATTTCCTCAATCAGGTTGTTGAAACCTTGTAAAAATCACAGCTATTAGTTACATTTGATTGTGTTCCTTGTAGCTAAATAAAGTGGCTGTAGGGCATGTGATTAGCGCGACACACACAATAACAATGTCTCAGGAAATTGTTCAGTTGATGTTGAAAGTTAAAACTCTGACTACTTTACCACAAACCGGCAGTTCATTAGCTTGTATTTTTTAACACAGCAGCAACATTAATTGAGTAAAATACTGAAAAACAGTAGCAACAAAGGCTAAATTGGATAAAAGACTGTTGGATGAAAACAGAGCCATTGAATGCCTCCAGCTAGTGATACTAATATTATGTAGAAGAAATTGGTATACCCTTTCCATTATTTTACACTGTAACATAGTAAGCTCAATGGCTCTTGTTTCTCAGAAGATCAATGTTACATATATGTATCCAAAAATAAGAGGCTGGTTTGGTACAAGAGCCAAACAAATACCAAAAACATTTGACTTAACCCAATATGGAAATAGAGTTACAAGCCCAATAAAAGGAACAGTCAATTTGGTCACAGACAAAATTCTTGGTATATTTCAGACATTCAGGATAGATACATGGATGTGTCTTGTGCTTGCTAAGTTATTTGTGAAGAGAATTATTGATAGTATCGTCCTCAAAAAAGGACCCCCCCAAAAAAAAAAACCCAAAAAACCAAAAAACAAAACTGAGACCTATACAAACATACATACATACAACATACTTGCCAACATTCTAATTTCAGAAAGAGGGACAAATGAGAGAAAATGTTTAAAAAGAGGGACATTTCTGAATTTCCTATACATTACTATGTAGAGATATTTTCAAAAAGAGGGACATCTACTAAAATCACGGCATTTAGTTTAGGTCAAAAGAGGGATGTCCCTCCAAAAGAGGGACAGTTGGCAAGTATGATACAATGAGCTTTTGTATAGCGCCATTCCTAAAAGACCACAGCGCTTAATAACAAACAAATCAATCAAATTTGTTTGCTTGGAATTTGTAATTTCCTAAACAAAGAATCCCCTTTCCTCTACATTTTATTTCATGAAAGCCTTGGTCTTCACTATATCCAACCGAAAACTACCGAAATAAAATGTACTAACAAATCATCTATATCAGTATAAGATATTTCCTGGAATATTGACATACTAGCATACAAGTATTTGAAAAAGTAGAGAAATGTTTTGCATTCATACTTTCATAATTTTGAGGTCATTTTGCTACTAGGAATTCTAGTGACCCATTTTAAATGTATCATATTGATAATGGAAGCTACATTTCCTTAAAGCTTTTGTCAAATCAATTTTGTAGCTTGTAGATGATTTTTATCATATCTCCTGTTGCTTGCTCTATCAGATTACACCCTCTTGGGCAAAGTCTGTTATTATACAGACACAAAATTGTCTTTTGAAACTTTTCATATAAATCAGTAACTTGAAATTGAAACATTATTTATATGATAAAACTTGCAGTTTGCACATATTTTTGGATTATGCTTTGATTTACTGATTTAGTTTGAGAAATTACTTTCCAACATCATATCAAGGTTCTCTTTTCTTAGACAGGAAGGAGATATTTTGTCTGTAATTAAAAATTATTAACAAAACATACCTTATTGTAGGCAAGGGTAAAGGTTTCTGGCTGGATTTTTGAGACATTTTTACAAGTAAAGCATCAATTCTTTGGCTTATTAGGTATCTTTTGGTATTTTAGCCTCTCTGTAGATTTTGGACACAAATTGAAGTTCTGTGATTGCCACTGAATTTCTGAAAAATTATATACTTCAAGGTAATGTTATTGTTATGTTGCACTTGAAATGGATGGTGTCAAATAATGGCAAAAGTGGCATATTTGTACTAAACTAGCTAAGATTGGCATGAATTTATTTAGGTCAAGGGTGATGGTGTGGTGTTAAAAAACAATTGTCTGCTTTTAAATTTAGCATTTTTTTTAGCATATTTGTTCTTGTTTTGGTGATCCCTACAATTGTTGTAAATTATAATGTATCATGTGTATTTGTTTGTCAGATGACTCATATCTCGGACCTCTCAGGCTACCTGTTCTGTTACTTCCAGATAAATAAGCACAAAATAGATGAAGATGGACAGCAGCATCAGAAATGTGTTTACAATTCATGACATTTAATGCTTTAGGGATTTCTTGTAATGAATACTGACCATAAGTCCTTTATTTGATTTGATGTTGATTACATTCATTGAAAAAAGAATCTTTATGAGATTCAATTTTACACCTATGAGAAATTAAAGAAAGTGGATCAGATGACAGTCTTGTGGGGGATGGTTCTTTTGTTGATCAGTATTAAAAAGCACATACTCATCGATAATAACAATTTGAAAAAAGTATTCAAACATATATGGATACACTAAAAAATATTAAACCAACTTACCAGCATTGAATCCAAACCATCAAAATGTCCTTGATCCAGAGAGGAAACAGTTTCCAACCACAATGTCAGATCTGTCAAAGACAATAATCAAATCAAACATTAAATTTGGCAAAACTCAAAATGACAGCCAGCATTTATACATATCACATACAAGGTCACCTTCGATTCTATGATTGTTATGAAATCATTTTACGAAGGTCAACCACTTGTAATGCCAGAAGGAAATGTCGGCTACAAAGAACAAATCAAAGACATTCCAGTCTACATCTTTGTCAACTTGTTTTGCATTTACATGACTTTCTTTCAAATCCTTTTCATCTGTCACATCTTGTTGTCCGCGCGGCAAGCGCGGACTATTAGATGTTACATTTCGGCATTCACATGTAGTTTTCCAGGCATGAGGACGAGGATGATATATTCTGGAACAGCATCTTCTTTCATTTCACAATTTCGATATGTCATACAACAATAAATATTAAGGGTGATTGAAATCAATAATACTGAAATGTAAACCATGCTTAATTATTTTTATATCCTATATTTCATTTGTAAAGGTTGCTGTTTTTCATATTTCCTTATGAAAAAGCATTTGCCGTATCACGTGATCATAGATTAGTGTAAGGGCGCACACCAGTAAATCAATCCACGATTCCTGTAACGGTTTGATTTCCGGTAAAAAACGCTGATTATTTGGACCTGTTTTATGCTGATTTGCGAGTATCTGATGATTTCTGGTAACATTTTATGGTTCAAATGAAAGGTAGATGTGTTCTAAATAAAATGGATACGATGATATTACAATAATTATCACGGTAGGGCATATGAGATTCAGATTAGTATGACCAAAAGGTCAAATTTATTGACTTCAAAAACCAAACATACAGGTTATAGTCCAACTAGTTAGCACACATACACAAAAAAAGATTTATACAAGTATATAAAAGTAGTAGAAAAAAAATATATATAGTAAATTTTACGTGAATAAACCCACAGATGAGATGTTAAAGACAATGAAGTCAAAGATGACCGACCAATCAACTGAGGTCAAATTGCAAAAATGCATGACATCCTACATTTCTTACTGGAATTCATTGGTCATTACCTAACTTGCAATTTGGTTACAATAATTATGAAAAACATCACTTCAGATTTTATGCATAATGAGGTCAAAGGTCACAGGGGTCAATAAGCAGGCAAAATCAGTATAACAGCAACTTGTCAATTTCATGATTGCCAAATCAAACAAGACCACTGCTTCAAGAACCATCTGGTTTTATTGGCAACCTATGGTGACCCCTCAAACACGGCATAAGCCAGGGGTTCTCAATTAAATTTGTTGGCGGACCATTGGTACGAACGCCAGTTCAAAAAATACATCTTGGAGGACCCTTTTCAATGCTTTTCCTATATACTTCTGTATTCCAGAGGCGATCGAAGGGCCAAATAAAAGTAGTTTGCGGGCCGGATTTGGCCCGCGGGCCGCTATTTGAGAAGGCCTGACATAAGCATACCGGTGCAAGTAACAACTAGATGAACTTTTGTCTGAAGACCTCGAACCTTGGTCACGTCAAGAGTTGCCAGAGAGTTCCACCAGATAATTGTTCTTGGGAACAATTACTTCTTGTAGATTGCGCGGATTCACATTGGTGCATAGCAACAAGTATTTCTTGTAATTCTACTGATTTCCAAATTTTATCATTGCTAGTACATTTCAAAGAGAAGACATGAAAATAGATCAATCTTTTTTAAGAGCAGGTGCATTTGCCAAAGTTCACATTTAAATCAGTAAAATCAGCTGATTTCTTTCCATGAAATGAAAACTTTAACTCGCCTTTTTCAGTTTCACATATTTTGACATGTCATGTTTCAAAGATTACTCCTCCTCTGGAAGTCATAAACTTCAAAAAAGCAATAAACTTATTAATAGCAATATGTTCTATTCAAAACCTCCAAATAACTTTGTGTTGGCCAGTCAAAATAATTTGCAGACTTTAAATTTGCTCAAATGCAAAACTAGACATTAATGATATTGAATTTAATAAAACTATGGATTGAAGTGGACATTGGTAACCTACTAAATGAAAAAAAAATACTATCTCCACTTAGTGCAAATCCCAAGATGCAGCTTGTGTCCATTATTATATTGCATTGATCAGAATAAATGGAGCACATCTTATGTGATGAAACCAAGTAGTGGCGATTTATTGTTAGAAAGAGGAAATGACACCTGTTTTGCATAGATGAGCCGGAAGTGTGAGTAGGGGCTGATGCAAAGATGTCAATTTGTAGAAAAAATGAGAGGAAGAGTAGCCATTTGTGAAAGGACCATGATTGACAGGTTGCAAGATGAAATTAGGCGGAGGATGTTTATAAATAATACATGGTAAGTGTGATTCACCTTTACTTTTTACTATATCCTCATTACAGCCAGACATGTTTTGTATAAATATATCAAAAATCCACTGAAATGTTTGATATTGTCTCCAATGTACAAAAAAAATCAAACCTGTCAATTATTTTCTTGACAAAGAGATATATTAATTTTTAAGGTATGCTTTGGAAATGTTATTACCCATGATCAGATAAGTCCCAAAATCGCAATTCAAAGTCAGAGTTAGGTATCCAAGTTGAAGGCCAAGATGGAATCATTGATGTCTATGTTTTCTTTCTTTTTGTTGATTCCATGTCTAGTTGGACAAGCTACAGAAGCTATACATTATTGTGCTCAGCTTCATGAATGTAATTGAAATGATCTACAAATCAGACTTTAATATATTAGTTGAGCAATTACCTGGATGATCCAAACTCTTGTTTTGGGTGCATAAATAATAGTATGTAGAAACATTTACAACACAGTAATCAAACAGTCATTACCACAATTACAAAATTCTGCATGATATCCTTCTACTTGAATACTGCATTTATATCTAAATGCCATGTCAATGTCTAGCAGAAACTATAATGTACACAAATGAAACATAGAAAAAA
The DNA here is from genome assembly GCA_000969725.1 of Ophiothrix spiculata. Classification (NCBI taxonomy): domain Eukaryota; kingdom Metazoa; phylum Echinodermata; class Ophiuroidea; order Amphilepidida; family Ophiotrichidae; genus Ophiothrix; species Ophiothrix spiculata. The sequence goes on along the minus strand of JXSR01S029730.1, from coordinate 10,564 downwards.
GCTCAAGTTAAGAAGCTTTCTTGACAATTATCTCAACAATACAAAATCATACAATTTGCCCATAGGCACAATAAGCTCAACTAAGTGCATTATGTCAAACTTGATTTAGTATGCTAAAAATAGGTCAGTTATATACTGGTAGTAAACCTAGCATTTCAAGAAAAGTATAAAAGCTGAAATCTTTCAAAATGTCTCTCAAATATCTCAACATGTGTAACAAAGAGACAGATGGATGATAGCAGTAATAATGCAGCTGTGTTTGTCTTAGTGTTGGAGAGAAAATGTCTTATGAGGGTGCTCTGGCAAAATGAGTGGAAAGTCACAAATTGCAAAATTGTTTTCATACTCTAATTCTGTATAAAATCAGCTTTCAAATGATATGTGACCCGTCATATCGAAAGGTACTTTAAGGTCGGCAAAATTAAAATTGATTTTTTGGTCTCATCTGAAAGATTGTATTTTAAGCTTTAAAATGACACCTTTTGGTTATTGGATTTCGATTACAAAGCTACATCCAAATTGGTAAAAGGTATCGACTGATTCCGAAAACTAAAGTTCTGAGAAAATCAAGTTTAAAGTTTCTGTACTGGTTAAACGTGAATAAAGAAAAGATTTTTATCTCGGATTTTAAAACATTTGTCTTATCTTTTGGATGTTGGAACCTGATTAATATGATAGAATACACTTCAAAGGTAACGTTTCTGA
>JXSR01S029728.1:4221-14480 GCA_000969725.1 Ophiothrix spiculata | reverse complement strand
AAAATGTGAAAATTGGGAAAGGCAATACTAATTTAAGCTAAATAATGGTCAATTTTACATGACTTTAGCAACATTAATTTTTCAAAGAAATCTTACTATTTCTATACACAAAATCTAGACATCTTAGCCCTGGGGGTTGTTATTATTGCCTAAGGTGCAGTAGTGTCCAGGAGACATGTGTCATAAGCTTAATTTAAAGGCCATACAAGTTCAGAAAACAATAGATGACTTTATGATTCAGAATCCAGCAATTTAATCACTGAGATATTGCTTGATATGCAGTCTTCAGATTTTAACGCACAATACTATATAATAACCAAAGACTACTTGTCGATGGATAGATGTCAAGCGATGTTCTGGTGATGGAATTGCTGAATGCACCATATTTTTTCCTGAATGAACTCTTTGAGCACAAATGTTGACCTTTTTGAAATCTATACTCTTTCAGAATAACAATGTTAGGATTATGGACATTTGGTGCTTCTACAATTTTGCTATCAAAATGCACAAAATGCAAACTGTGGCATGGAATTACGTCATGTGATTGCAAGAAAGTCGTATTTACAATAGCTGCCATTTTTCATAAATTTGAATTACATGCTGTATAATGTCCAGGCTTGGGTCAGTGGCTCTTGAAATGGTTCTTTAGGTGACTATGTCACCACAAGAACCATTTCAAGAGCGATTGACATATGGCAGGAAAATTTTGAGAGATTTGTCACATTCTAGTGAGGAGTTGTTAAAAATATATAACTTATGGCAGCCATTGTAAATACAAGTTTCTTGCACTCACATGGAATTTGCTTTAAATCAAAAAAGCAAATTATATTTCTAAATCATCAATACACTTTGAAATACAGAACACTGATTTGAAAATTCATCTCTATGGCTCACCATATAAGCTATTGTAGGAACAATCAATTATTTCATTGAAATTATGATTGTGCCCTTTGTGGCATGCTAAGCAACCATACACAATTTCAGTAATTTAATGTATACATAATGACCAAGTTTAGGACAATCAATTATTTCACTGAAAAATGTGTAATTAATCTATTAATTTGATAATTACAGCCACTTAATAAATCAATGATTTCACAGGCATATGGATAGCATCCGTGTGGTATGCTATACAAATCTGGTATAGCAGGCAATATCATGAATGAATATCAATAGTGCTGTATTTATGGGCAAACAATGGTTTTCCATTAAACTGAACTGCATGGTATAGCATGTAGAACTTGGGAGGGCAGGTATTGTAATAAACAACAGTTTAAACCATTTAAAGGGACATGGTCAGTGTTAAATCAAATTTCAGTTTCATAGACACTAAAATGGATAAAATTTTACATTTTAGCTAAATTAGCCCAAAATATCTCATGAACAATTATAGGGAATACATGTCTGACAAAAAACTTCCAGTTCATAATATGTCCAAAGAGTTGAAATTACACTCAACTAGGTCATGATCGACAACCCATTAAGCCAATTATGCAATGGCGCCCCCCGTTGATCAAAGTGACCAAAACACCCCAAATAACCACAAACAAACCCCAAGACACCCCAAATAAAACATCAGAATGACAATCCCCTCTCTTCCCCCCCCCCAAAAAAAAAAATGAAAAACTTAAATTTAGGTATATATTAAATTGTTGTCATTAAAAACCCTGCTGACTTTTAACCCTTTTTAGTTTGTTTGGTTTGTCATTTTTAGAAATGGGTCAAAATAGTTTTGGTCCTAACATAGCAAAATTTATTAAAAACTTTCAAATTGGTGCTTTTGTGTCAGGGAGTATCAATTGAAAATGACAAGCTCTAAATATAGCAAGAAAACTTAGAAATGCATAGGCAATTATAACTGTATCATAGCATATAAATTCTTTGATGACTTCCATGAAGCATGTTTGGCTTCTAGCTAATTAGACGATGCAAAAATATTCCTGTCATCTCTGTTTCTGGCAACTCAAATATGTGATGGACAATAAATATAAATACCATATCAATGATTTTTTATCTCAATTAGCAATTAATGATCCATACCAACAGGAGTATTTTCATCTGCTAAAGCAATTATGTATTTTTGTTGTCTATATTTGGGAAATGTTGCAAAATATCTCCCTTGATGACTGGATATTATGATAGTATGATATGAGAAAAACTTGTGCTAGACTGAGGAGAGGGGGCACTCTTGTGCAAATTGTAATTATTGCTTGTGTATCAACTTTCCAAAAAACCTTAATACTCTAAATGATGTTTTAAGATGAATACATATATCATTGTCAGAGTGCTGTTATGAAAATATACTAGGCAAGGAGGCAGACATAAAACACTTGAAGCAAGGACAAGGAATGTAGTAGTTCCATGATATTTGACCGATAATTTATGATAAAAAAGAAATTATGGGGTTGGTTGTTTTAATTCCACAAGTGTGGTCTACCAAGGGAATATATATATATACCAAAAAGAAAGTCTTGAAATTATTTGTTACCCAAAATATGGATCAATACTGACCCTTGTACCTAGTTTTGTTGCCTAAATCTGTCTTTCACTAAAATTGTTACAGCGTCGCAAAGGAGGAAACAAGCTGAACCAGCATTGCACTTTTGCAGAATCTTATTTTTCATATCATACTAAAGCTGACATGTTTTATTTATCATTCCAAAATAATGTCAAAATAAATAAATATGTAAGTTTGAAAATAAAAGGTCTGTCCAGTCATCTTGGAAAAATACAGCAATAATTCCCTCATGAGCATGAACATATTTGTCAAATAGCCAGAAGCGGATCTACGTCATATGTAGTACAATGATCTAAAAATAACTCACGTTGGACTTTGTGCACGGTGAAAACAATCAAAAAATTCAGCCAGGCATCCCTTCATTTACTTTCCATTTTAGTGAGAAGGACACCTGTGAAATGATGAGCTTTTTGTCATCTTGTTGAGATTCGAATACCAAACACCTTACATGATTTTGGAATCAAAATATCTTGTTTGCTAAAATCAATCAACATTTTGAAAGCTGGTAGTTTCTCTTTAGAGTTGAATGGGAAGTTGGCATTTGTTTTCAGAGCGATAATCGGGCAAATGTCCCAGTTGTAAATAAGATGCCCGGATGTCCATTCCTAACTATGGGTTTGATATAAAGCAATTTTCGTGATAATGGTGATCAAGCTGTTCTGCTATAATATGAGAGTATGAGGGGTGCTCTGGCAAAATGAGAGGAAAGTCACAAATTTCAAAATTGAGTTTATGACATATTTTAATTCCCTGCAATCTCAGCTTCAAAATGATATATAATATGTCACACTTTCTTTCTTCATTCTTGATTTAGAGATCGAAATCCATAGCAGTGCACTGAATATATTGCATTAAAAATTAGCTGCAAATCGATTTCAGAGATACTGATTACTACAGTATATAATAGCACAATGCAACCAATTAATCGTGAATAATTGCACTTCCCGGCAAAGTTGACCTTCAAAACCTAAGGTATAGGTAAACACTTATGCATGAAGACGTTTTATTGTCAAAAACAAAATTTGACTTTTTCACCCTATTTTTAATTTAGATGCCATTTATTCAAAATGTAGATTTGCGACTTTCCTCTCATTTTGCCAGAGCAGCCCACATATACTTGGTTAACATTATGCAAATTAATATATGTTTCCCTTGTGGGATAAAGAGATACCAGGAAGACTTAAAAGATTTTATTTCAAGTCTTCTTAGAGAGATGATAGAATGGAAGGTTATTCATGGAGCACTTTGATTTGTAATTGTTTACTCACTTTGCCATACTTGATATGACCATGTGAATGCGACACGTGATCTTCAAATGATGAACTATCCTGTGGCTCATTCCAGTGAAAACTAAACCTTTTTTGATTTCAAGCAAAAAACCAGCTTTTTTATTCGACCATATGAGCATTTTTTTCAGTCATACGTTTGTTACTCGGTATGTGAAAAGTATTTTCTAATCAGAAATTTTGAATTTTTTTTCTACCCGTGCATGAATGAGCACATGTTTTCATTCAAAAATGTCACAAACTTTACCAAAAAGTTACACAAAAATGTCACAAACATTACCAGACGGTACCAAACAAAACATTGCATTAAAAGAAATCCTGACGATAGAAGTTCCTACCAATATTATGAACTATTTGTAAATATGTTACCAATCATCTGTGAAAAGCGCAATAAAAAATTCGCTAACATGTCAGAGAAATTATACTTTGAAGTCATTTGGAGCAAAAAACCATTTGTGCGAGGTCACAAACGTTAGCAAACGTTACATGAACTTTATTCAGTATTTTGGCAATTATTTTAATCTTTAAACACCTGCATGTCTTGATCCCACCAGTGAGCACCATTATCAACAACAAACTCGTTGATATAATGTTTACGCTAGGTTCTGTGGCCATTTAAAAGTGAAATTTTCCAATTTTACGGTCACAAACGTTACTTTGGAATCACCCCTGTGGCAAATACATAAAGGCATACAAACAAATCTCCATCTACATTTGTGAAAATCATAGGGGTGTTCAGTAAGTTTATGGCCTAAGGTAGAAGGAAATAAACTATGCAGTATTTATTAATATGCTATGTAGTTCCACTTAATTGTTGACTATTTAGAAAGTTTTTAAGTTTTAAGTAAACATCTGCTTTTGTTTTATCATATTGATTTTATATAATATGCATATATTGTCATATGCAAGTTCCCAATGAAGATATTGTAAACACAATGCATCATAACCTTGAATCAAAATTGCAAATCAGTCATTTTCATGCACACTATCCATGCTATAATAACTCCTTTGCGTCTAACAGTATGGACAACCAATTTAGACACAAGAACCAAGTTTAACCTTTGCTTAGTGTAGGCTGCAAAACAGGACCTAGTAGAATGAGTCATACAGCCCTATTCTTGCTCAACAATATTGAGAAAGTCATAGTTTGCAACGTAATGTCAAAGGAATATGGATGCAAATCCCTGGTGCACATAACACTTTCCGGAAAAGTTTAAGAGCTATGAGCTCATTCAACAATAATTTCGCTCACTGGCAACTTGCCCGATACTCGCTAAAGTCCCAACATGATCTTTCCAAACACACATGCAATTGCTCTGCGAGCTGTGAGCTAGCTCTGAAATTTTGAAAAAAGGATACTTGGCAGAGTTCACTGATTAAGTCATTTTTACTACTTAGTGGAGTTTCTTTTGCCTATTCTTTCAAAATATGACATAAGCTAATCCCAAACTGTTGATGCACTCTCTGAACTTGCTCAAAAATTTGATATTACAAGTCATACGAAAACTCTTTCTATATGTCAGTGACCTAAATCAAATAACATGCATTAGGCCCAGGTTGATTTTTTGTGAGGGCACCACCTGGAATGGAATTTTGCAATCTAAGTCAATTTTATTTATTTGGTTTGGTCGCAGCAATGAGTCAAAAATTCAAGGTCTTTTGCTCTTGGAGTATATAGAACTGGGGGATAATTTCATGAAAGATCACCATCCTTTGGTGGGGAGGGGAATAATCATGCCAGTACATGCAATCACAGTCAGTATCGTGAAGAGCAGGATATTCTACCACTGATTGTTCTCAATCCCATTTCAGTCAATTCAATCTGGAATTAATTTCAATAACGAGTGATGCAGTCACCTGATCAATTGTAGAGTATATATATTATCCAGATCAAGAATTTGCAAAAAGTAATTGAAGAAAAGTCACCATTGCACATGAAGGCAGTTCTTCAAAATTGCAAAAGGGAGGGAAATATTAATGCCAGTACATGCGATCAGTCAGTATCGTGAAGAGCAGGATATTCTACCACTGATTGTTCCTTATACTGTTTTGGTCAAATTAATCTGGAATTGTAGTATATATTACCCAGATCCAGACTTTGCAAAAAGTAATTGAATAGAAGTCACCATTGCACATGAAGGCATTTCTTCAAAATTGCACAATGCACAAGCAAATGATGTCATGCATTAAGGAGCAATTCAATGTATACCCTGCGACTCCGCCAGGCCACACAACCGCACCCTCCCGTGGTCAGCGATTTGCACTTTTTAGACGCCTTGACAAACTTCCTCCAGCAACTGCCTATTACATTGCCCTTTTCCTTTTTAAGTTCCAAGGGTACAAGCAAAGGTTCATCGCTAAATGATGAGCCCATCAAAGGCTGCAAGGAATGTTGGCGATCTTTGGAGCCGGGAAACGTCTGCGGTAGTGAATTGTGATTGTTGCAGGGTTGGAACGACGCACGTTCCATCTTTTCACTACGCGACCATTCGATCATTTCAAAGGTATCGTAACTTTCCATGTGTTCTGCTAAGGGCTGTAATGAGCTATCACTGTTTGATGATGCTAATGATGATGCTAAAGACGACTGTAGTGACAGTCAGGAAAGGAAGGAAGGAAGGTGAGAAAATCTGATGAAAAATGTTAAGGAAACTGTCTGTTCAGACTCATATATCGAATCAACAAATTAAGATAACTGCATGCACATTTGCTAGAAAAGTGTAAACAAAAATGCAGAGTGCATGGTTATTTTACATATGAGGGTTTGCATTTACATGAAATAGGGCCCTGAATTCTGGATTTTAGTTTACATTGGGCACGGACAGTACCTATATTTTTGGCACAATAAAACTACTTGTTCATTGGACAGAATGAAGAGTCTACAATTAATTGAACCAATCACAAATCTTGTATCAAAAAATGTGTCACAAAATGATTATGCAGCTCTATATTAGCCTCATTGTAATTGGCTACACTAGTAAGAATTTCTCGTAACCAGAATAACTATGAGATGGGTAGTGAGAAGGATTTAATATATTAAAGCTATTTAAAACAGAATATCTAATATCTAGTATACAAATATATACTGACTTGATCTCTGGTTAAAACTTCAGTGACTAAAATTTAGCTATTTTACTTCGGGGCTACGCCCCTCAGTAAAATAGCTAAATTTTAGTCACTTCAGGCCCATAGTTTTAATACAGAGATCTGAAAATAGTTAGTTTATATTTGTTTTATATACTGTATTAATAAATTTTAAATAATGTAATTTTTACTTGCCAAATGGCCCGATTTAATATAATAAAATGCACTAACAAAATGATTTAACCATGAATGCAAGCAATAGGTTAATGCGTGTATTGGCTTGCGTGTCTAAGTTTGTTGCGCGCGTAAGTCCGTGCGTGAAAGTGACGCGGCTATACATTACGCAGAAAACCCGTAAATAGTCATTTAAAGCCGTAAATAGTCTTTTAAAAATCCGTAAATAGTCTTTTCAAAAGAACTATTTACGGGTTTTTCTTTAGATGGTTGAAACTATTTGAAATAATGTCATAGGGTTTCCACACGCTAAATTTATTAATACAGTATATAATAGGGAATGAGTCTGAACAGTGAATAAACATGCAAACTCAACAAACTAAACTATGAAAAACAATCAGGGAGTGAGAAACCTTCTATTTTGTCATTTACAGAGAAAATATTGAGACAAAATGCAAAAAAATTGGATGAAATGATGGTAAAGATATAACTCTATATCTCAAACAATTTTTCAAACCAAACAAAATGCCAATAAATGGGATGAAAATTATGGGAAAGTTCAAACTGTATCTCGAACAATTTTTCAAAACAAACAAACAATCATACATGCATATTGGCTTATTAGAGGAATTCCCACACCCCTGAAATATGAAAGATAATGGGGAAACTCAAATAGAAAACAAGAGACGACCTCCTAACTTCTTCATTGAAAACAGAGCAAGGAAAACAGCTCCATTTGTGCATTGTTAATGATTCTCGATTACTATCATCCCATGAACTACCATTTTATTACAATACTTGATAGATTATATTGATCCATCGCATATTATTAATAGAATCTATCATAATTGTTTTTTTCTCTTCTATTTATTAGGAGAATATTATCAAATGCATTATGTGAAGTTTTTGTATATGACTGATGCACATGTATTTTGAGAAATGTTGAATTATGTATTGAGAAACATGGAAATAAATTAAATTAAAATTAAACTGAATTTGACATCAGGAACACTGGGTCACTGGGCAAATTTAGGTCCAAATGGTCAAACATGGCATGAACAGAAAAAATCCATGTCAAAAATCAACCCACATAGATTTCATCCTCTATTTTGGTATGAACATTTAAGTAAGACACATCTTTTTATCTTCAAGCATCAAGTAATAATAATTAAATAAATAAAACTTAATATACCATATATATGACAATATAATCTAACAATCTGGGCGGGTCATGAAACAACGCTAACTTTAGTTGGCTGCTAACCTATTGTCTAAGACAAAGAGTTAGCAGCCAACTAGAGTTGGTGGTGTTTCATGAATATGGCCCTGGTATATATTACTTGATGATGACAGACAAAAGTCACCGTTTTTGTCTGAAAAGAAAAGCCTTCATACCTTCATACTAGTGGCACTTGCTACTCGCGGTAGACTTGATGCTGTGCTGCTTTTACCAATACCGCCCTCTACTGTCAGTTGGTTGCCAGAGGCCGAGTTCTTCTTGTCTAATTTGTGGTCGGAATTCTTTTTGTCTAATTTATGATCAGAACCATTTCTGCTATCTGTTTCATCTAGTGCAGCTGTCAAAGAATTTGGATTTGGATAAATTAAGCTTTAAATAATTTTCAAGTGATTATCTCTTCATTGGTATAAAAAACACGCTACAATCAGATTCAAACATATTGAACTCTACCATGATTCGACAAACCCCATATCAAACAAATGATCTTTACAATAGTTACGCCTCAAATCATTATACAACTGTTTTAATTTAGTGCTTAAGGGAGCATTGGCGCAAAATATCTACCTCCTGGGTGACTGGAGCCAGGGGCCTACAATTGCCTATTTGCTGTCAAGCAATTAGTAGGTTACCAATCACTGGTGGTCATCATTTTGCACCAATGCTCAAACAAAGAGCGGTTGATTTTTGTTTTCATACATAACTTAAAATGTGTGGCATATAACAGAATGTAAACAATTTGCATTTGTATATAACCAAAATAACAGTCGACATCCAGTTGTATACAATAAACATATGAAGTGTTAAAGAATAATTTGAAAATCAGATTTTATTGTTTTTCAAAATTGGTTGTAACGGTTAATATTTTAGTAAATCGATCAATCAGAATAGTTGATTGATGTCTGATAGCTCTTTAGAATTCAGATTTCAGCAAATTCCAAAGGCACATAATAATTGGCTAATACAGGTTGACATTTTTGTAACTAGCCAATCAGTATCCTTGTTAGATGCATGTTAAATAAATCACTACAATCCACAAAAAAATAATACAAATTGATTTCCCAGCATGCACTCTTGCTGACGTCTGACTTTACTAGAAAAAAAAAGTTGTGGGATTCAAGAATTTCCACCCAACCTGTCACAACAATAAAGACAAATTAATACATGTATAAATGGTTAAATCATATCCACTCTATCTATTCTACGTTTAGTTAAGTTAAACATCATGACCAGTGTCTCAGGCCAGGGATCTTATAAGGGGAATCGGTACTTGCCGCCATTTTGATTTCACCGCAGTGTAAATCCTATATGCTCTTGGATTGTTGCTCATGGAGGGTGAGTTATTGTACATCCTGCATTTTACGTCTCTGCGTGCCACACTTAGATAGTTTTCGAAATGGATTAGTGGGAAAATTGGCATACTTTGATCAGAGCAAGAAGTCGCAATACACGCTACTTGAAACGCAGACATGGTTTGCGCGTTACACAAAATACACACGCTGTATATGCGTCAAGTTAAGATTTACATGATCTGCCTGGATATTGGGCCAAACTCCGAGTTTATAGGAGGTACAATAACTCTGCTCCATGAGCGACACAAGATGGCAGCGTATCCCGATTCCCTATAAAATTCCTTGGTCTCTGGTGAACAACAGCAAGATTTTGATTCTGAGGACGGATGCTTCTAAGATTGAAATTAAAATTTCAAGCTATGATTGGGCCAATGGTTTGAAATTGAAATTTCAAGCTATGCTTGGGCCAATGGTTTGAAAGCATGTACAGATAACTCAATGCTTCTGATCAAGAATCCAAATCTCCCTGTTTCCATCCCACTACAACAAACATATTAATATAAAACTGGTTAATTCATTAACATATTTTTGGCTCATCGTAATCTCATCTGGGGAGTGGATTCAAACAGCTTAACTGAAATATGAATCATTATCAAATTTAAAAATAA
>JXSR01S029724.1:112371-123404 GCA_000969725.1 Ophiothrix spiculata | reverse complement strand
TTACAAAAAATAGCTTAGGAGAACAAGGGTTAAAAATGAACAACGGGAAAACGGAACATCCCAATCTCATTTTTTAACCAAAATATCAGCTTATTTAAAAAAAACGCTTCAGTTTTATGCTTCAGGTAGCATGAGGGTTAATCCAATATGCATATCCGCGGTATGCGTCAGACGTATATAGTGATTCTACGCTTCTTCTTTTTTCAGCCGCCTGCGTCTCATATAATTGAATCATTTTATTTGATGCATCATTATGTGAAGAGCTACCAAAATCCTCTTTAACTCGTTGACACCAAACAAATAAATAATATTAAATTATTCGGTTGAAAAGTTTCCAAACTTTTTTTAAGCGAAGAATCACTTTCAATCAATGTTAATACGTCTGACGCATACCTCGGATATGTATCGAATTCGCCCGAGTTTTACTAATTGCCATCACGGTGAAACATTAAATACTTACATTGATTTAGTTTCAAACTTTCATGAGTTCCATCTTGTGTTATTCCATGACCAGCCCGCGAGAAACGTTTACTGCAATCACGTCGGCTAAGCCAATTTTTAGTATATGTTCTTCCATGACTTGAATATGAGAAGTCTTTCTTGTAATAAGGTTTCTGTTTTCCGCCATTTTGTTCCACATCAAGCTCTGTTCTGCTCGTAAGCTTATATTTGCATCGATATTGAAACCTAAGCTGGTGCCGGTTCATATGCTGCTTCAAAGATTCAAAATATGAAAATAACATATGACAGTACATGCATGAATACGGCTTTAGGTACATTTGATGGAATGTTGTAAAAATATATTGCATGTGTAGCAGTCCTGGTGAGAAGATGTCGCTCTGGACAGTGCAAACATGACAAAAGGGTCAACATGACATGGTGGTATAATACACGGCGTTGTTTTTATTGACATTTTTGAGCTTATTGTCATTGATTATATCGGAAATAGTTTTCCCCGATTAAAAGCAGTTGTGCAATCAATTTGGAAATCGATTCAGACCCCGTTATATTACTCGAAAAATAATATCAGAATAATTATGTGAACACCAAGCAAGATATTCCAGGATTATAAAAAAAAATACTGACAATTGTTATGAATTAACTCACCGGTATTCATTTATTTACCCATTAATTTATAATGATTTATTAATTGTTGTTGTTGTTCGTGTTGTAGTTTCGGTGGTGGTAGGGGTTGTTTCTGTATCCCCCCCCCCCATAAACATCGCCACCGGCTCCAAGTATCAGTTAGTAAAAAGTAAAGCCAACACAACTTTTTAGTTGCCTTTTGACAAAACAACGCTTTAGCAGAGCAACGCCACAGCAGATACACAACCTCGAAAGATTTTCAACAGTTGATATTCCCGAGGGGTATGAAAGTTTGGGTCGAGTCAATTTTTTTCTATCTTTTTTAATATATATAATTATTTTGTTGTCTTAAAGTAGTTGTGTTAAGGGTGTGGTTTTTTTTCTTCATATTTGGGTCAATTTTTTTTTCCATCGCCTTCGGCCGTGAAATTCAGGTTTTATTTTTTATTTTCATTTTCTTTTAATTCATTTTAAACTTCAAATGATGCGCTCATAATAATGACTAATTTAATTTCCCGATCTCGTTGATCATTGTGAGAAACCTGTTCGCGAGAGCTTGTTACGTAACCTGTCCGGAAATGTCTGACTTTGAACGACTTCAATCATTCATCCTCCTTGCTTCAATATCCAAGGGATTGATGCAAAGTGAGATGACGATGTGGATAAGAATATTGATGTCTTTCCAATAAGATGCGTTTATGTTTTACTGTAATAAATTTTCTTCATTTTAAATCGTTACTGTCAGAAGTCAAATACCTCTATGTCATCGTTGTTTTATTACAAAATACACTACATTGTCTATTTGTTGATAAAATCTGTTAGTTAACAAATCAACATTTACACTAATATATTTTGCGTTTACAACTTACGACCTAAAAAGCAATAAATAAATGCGAAAAATTACCGTTCAATTAGTAGAACACGTAATTATATATATTCAACTTTTATTATTTAGACACATTTCATTTTTGATGCAAGAAAATCGAAAAATGTTCATCATGTTAATAGTTATCTCTGTTAAAAATATAAATGTGTAGAGTCTAGCAAATTTTGACAAGATACTATGTATCGGAGTAGAGTCAGCCAATTGGCTGCATGCATAAATGTAATATTTGGTCAGCCAATTGGATGACAGTGGCGCGGTGAGCCAATTGGCTGACTGACAAGATTCAATTTTGGTGAGCCAATTGGCTGACTCTGACACGGTTAGCCAATTGGCTGACCATATGATAATTTTGATTAATAATTCAACTTTTTGACAGTATAAAATGTTTATATGGTCATTAAATTGGTATTTTTATCTGCATAGAATTTAAAAATGGGTGTAATTTTTTGTATTTTCTTACATAAAAAACGAAAATTATAATAATTAAAGTTGAAAATATACAATTAGGTGTTTTAGGTATATTAAAGGGAACTCATAATACACGTAGGTCATTGATTTACATTTCTCCCCGAATATACCAATATTGCGACCAATGAACATGAAGCCGGTGTAATGAGACTGAGTGTCTTCCATAACCAGGAGTACGGGTTAAATTGAAGTAAAGGAATAAGTCTCAATCAAAAATTTATTAATCGCACATGTACAAGTACGTTCTACAGAGTTGAATGGTAGCTAGGACACTCGGTCACACGGAGTCCGGACGCTGTTTTTCATTACACCGGTGTAGCAGGAATGTAAGTCCCTCGTTCTTATTGTCCGGGTTGTACAAGTAAAGAATAGGCTAACAACTCTCACGCAACATAAGGTTCACGCTTTATTCCGTTATGGTCTATGAAAGGCAGACTACTATTTCATGGGGACTATGATTACTTTCACACCGGACTTCTGGTTATGGGAGACACTCAGTCTCATTACACCGGAATCATGACCTGTATATATCATCGCTAACACACAAGTTTAGGCCCTAAGTTTGATGTTATATAAATGCAATATTATGTAACAAAAGAAAGAGGATTTACTTGACCTACATTGAGGTATCACCTATTTAGAAACTATGACTATTTTGCCCCTAGCATGACTCTCACGCACTATTAGTTTCACGCTTTATTCCGTTATAGTCTATTGACGGCGGACTACCATTTCAGGGGCACTACGATTATTTTCGCACCGGCATAGAGTACCTTTCAAATCTGAGGTCGGTTGCCATGTGGTATTTCGAGAGCCAAGGAAGGGTTAAACCTAACCGGCCATGGGCGTATAACATCATGAATTTTGGCATAAACTTTGAGAAAACGCTCCAGTGCATATCTCCGTAGAGTCTGCAGGAACTTGCAAATGATGAAGAAGTATGTTTTTAAGCAAATTTGCAAAAAAAAATGTTCACAATCTTACTATTTCCTTACATTGTAAAAAGGCGATTCATTCTATGTACTTGAATCCTTTTATGTTACCTTAAAATGTCTATCTGTTTATTCTTTTACCGGATATCGAGTCTCTGAATGATCGATGTTTTTTGGGTTTTTTTTTCAAAATATATATAACATAATTTATAGACGGTATCTTGTTCCACTAAATAGTACAATCCTTCTTTCATTTAATATAAAATTTATTTAGATTTGGTTTCACTCTATTTAATTAAATAATGTAAACTGAGATCACAAACCAATAAATCACAGGCAGAAGGAACCTGCGTCATACTTAAGGGGTTTTCTCTGAGATGCAAATACTCCATTTATTTTCTTAAAAATTTAGTATTTGGTAGATTTATTTGATAACGATGCTAAAATTAAAAAAAATATATAGGTCACCGTGCTCGTTTCTGAGATACAGGCATTTCAAAAAGTACATATTTTTTCCAAAAAATCACCCGATTAAACCATATAAAGTATAGGGAAAACCCCAAAATGTCGATCATTATGTGCTTGTAAAATAGTAAATCCTCCATTTAAATTTTTAATTTTTACCTATGTTTAAGCACTTTTTGCGCTCTTCTAAATACTGAAATAAAAAAATATGGTCACCGTGTTATGTTTCAAGAAAAACGACCAAAACTGGCATTTTTTGGATAAAATTTGATTACTTTGATGGCACATCTGCGTCTGCATATTTGCCGCGTATATAATACGCAGCTAGGCGGGGCGTGATTAACCAAACGCGTTAGTAAATCATGCGTTCAGTGTGCATTGAAATTTGAGCACGCAAAACGGATGCAAACATTTTTTTGATTTCTTACTCTTTATGAAAAAATCGTTATCCCGCAGTCGTAAGCAACTGCATCTCAGAGAAAACCCCTTATAATGGGTTCGTGTTTTATTACAGATTTACAGAGCCAAAGGTGTCGTACGGGGCTTCTAAATGTCTTGGTTACACCTAATACCTACTGACAATGCAAATTAGATGAATAATGGATTTCAAATGCTTTAAATAAGTCAAACATGAGATGCTAGTAATGAAAAGAAGTTTAATGTGACCTTTGTCCTACTTTCAGGAAATGAAATAATCTAAATTGGATAAAATGTGCATCGAGAAAAGAGTAAAGTAAAGAATGTTTAATGGGTTCTTCAAGCCTATGTTGTGCTTGCAAGCTTGGATCTCACACTCGTTTTCATGTAATAGTATATACGAATACAATTAATTTTTCCATGAAAGTTGAGAATATTCTCAACTTCTGATTTCTCCAAATGTGGACAGGTGCGGGACCATACCTGTCCATAAGGTTTTCTGAGTCAAAGGAATATGATCGAAATGAATCCAGGGAATGTAGTTAGGCACATGTGGTTAGTTTTTGTTTGAAACGACATTCTCTATTCTCAGTGTACGTATTATTAAATCAATTTCTGAAGATATTCGTGAATTAGTGATAAAAAAAATGTAGTGTTTTCTATTCTATTTTGTGCTTTGCTTCCAAGCATTGTCTTGGCACAGTCAAGTGTGACCATGACATTCAATCACCTGCTTTAACACTCTATTACAGATAAACATTCCATATGACCTCTCAACTTGAGTAGAGAGGTGACCTTGAACAAGGCATGTTCAAATCAAAATCAAACATTACGTTTTTTGACCAATTAGTGCTGTTTCCGTCTTACCAGTACATGAGAAAATTGATCACATTCGGAGTTCCATTTCTCACCCATCAAGATTACCTATCAAATTTGACCAAAAGCAACATAAGTGTCAAGATATTTTCCTCATAAATTGACAATTACATAAAAAAGTGGTAAAAATAGTTTTATTCCAACTTTATGAGCAACCGTGTACATCATGACAGTTGACGTTCTTTGAGTAAAATCAAATACTAAACATTGGATTATAGATTAATAAATGCGCATTTCATACGCGAGTGAAATGGGACAAAATCAATGCACGGGGGGCAATTTTGATGCGTCCAATTCAAGAGGCACTTACACTGTTATACTGTTGGGCAATTTTTTAGCGTTGGTTAAACTATGAACAACCCAATTGTTGGGTATATAATATTAACCAACTGTTGATGAAATTTTACCCAATATTTGGGTAATTAGCTAAAACTTTTACCCAACTGTTAGGTAATTAGCCAACA
Organism: Ophiothrix spiculata; assembly: GCA_000969725.1. Classification (NCBI taxonomy): domain Eukaryota; kingdom Metazoa; phylum Echinodermata; class Ophiuroidea; order Amphilepidida; family Ophiotrichidae; genus Ophiothrix; species Ophiothrix spiculata. The sequence continues at coordinate 117,810 of JXSR01S029724.1, read as the reverse complement.
TTGTACGCAACGTTGGTAATTATTTACCCAGAAGTTGGGTTGTTCATAGTTGAACCAACGTTGGGTAAATTATTTGCCCAACGTTCTAACAGTGTAGGGGCCGAGTGCATGGGATTACCGCAAGTGCATTGATTTGTCTCATTTCACGAGCATAATGGGATGCACAATAGACGACAGAAAAATAATATTGTATCTTTTGTGAAAAGAAAAGGCTTTTGATACGACAATCAAATTCAAAAACTTCTCTAAACTAAATAAATAATCACCCAACAAAAACAATCAAACATTCATACGCACTAAACGCCCGCCACGTCAACCCGTGTATTGGGAGGATCCACTGCACTCCGCGTACTTTATATTCTTGAGTTCTGATTGGCTAGGTGACACTCTGATTGTGTGAATAAATGTTAAATCATTCTAAATCAAATATGAAAATCATCATTTTGATGCAATAAGTACCTTTAAAGCAAAATTGATAGATTTACACTGGTTTCAATGCGATCCACCACAACCCCAACCCTGATTAAAGGTTGAGAAAAAGGTTTCAAAAAGACATATTAGGGAAAACCTCTGAAGAATTTGCTTTGCAAGTGATTCAAATATAAAAAGGACCATGTGTCAATTTGTTATATCAATTAGATGTTGCTTCTAGCAATTTTATTGAGTTTAAATTCAGATTTAGATTAAGACTGAGAAATTAACAAAAAACAAATTAAACAATGATGACAACCAAGAACTTTTACACTGGTGTAGAAAATGGCAAGCAAAAATTAAACTGTATCATTACTTCACCAAGAAGTTACTTGGCCAAGTGGAGGATGTGCGACTCTTGCAGCCAGCCATCACACCTCTCATCTTTAGCCTATTTTTCTACTGATCTACTGTATATGGTTGTCTCATCTTGTTACTGTTCAACTGTCTAAAGCTTAGTACTAAGCTGAACTGGTTTTGGTCATCATACGTTTGCTAATTTTCATGCATTTTAAAGACTATTTTCTGCTCACTCTGGTTCAACTTTACAGAGCTGAATTCAGCAGACATTACACGATTCATAGACTTGTATACCCGTGCATGACTGATCACATAGACCAATCTTATATTGATTGAGCCTACTGTTTATCATCTGGTGTGAAACCTGATCAATTATGACTCTATCATCAGCAGTTAGAATGAGTGGATTTGCTGCATTCAGGCTATGTTTTTGTATAGGCTTATTTATCACAGAACCAGGAATTGTACCAAGTTTCTGTTCATTCAAAACACTTCATCTCCATAGACATGGTCATTATCTGAAAGCTAGAATTCAGTATTATAATAACTCATCATCTACATTTCAACTTAGGGTGCTCATTGCTGGAGATGTTCATTCAAATCCAGTGCCCGGAGAGCACATTAACTATGACAATGGATACGGTCCTCTAACTGTTAATAACCAAGTTGTCAAAGAGTCTAAGAGAATTTCGTATGACCGTATAGAGCTACTAAATCTCAACCATGGTGGCTCTAGATTGTCCCCTGATCTCTGGTTAAAATTCAAGAACTTGGGAATATCAGCCAATATGTGCGGGTTGACGTGGAAGATCTAAGAATAATGTGCGGGTGGACGTGGAAGATCTAAGAATAAGCCGCAACCCGGAGAAAAAAACATCTAACAGAAAGTCTAGAAGCAAGATTGTTAACAATACCCCTCTCCCAGTTTTGTTCATGACCAACGCTCAGTCTATTGTTAACAAAATGGACGAGATTAACATTATCATTCACCAAGAACAGGTTGATATTTTGGTCTGTAGTGAGATTTGGTTTAGAAATAGTCTGAACCCATGCCAAATGAACATCGATGGATTTAATATGTACTCAAAATTTAGAACTGACCGTGGGGGAGGGGGCGTAGGTATCTTTGTTAAACAAGAAATTCCTTCCAAGTTACTTGATGTTATAGTTCCAGATGAGCTAGAGTGTATCTGGGTAGAATTAAGACCTACAAGGTTACCCAGGGGGTTATCTGCCATTACTTTGTGCGCAGTATACATTGTTACTGACTCTCCACTACAGCCCATGCTCGAACACCATCTTATTGATGTGATTGATGATATTCGCACTAAATACCCTGAAATGGGTTTTTGTATTCTAGGGGACTTCAACAGAATGAACATTAACACTATTATTCGTGGTAATAACTTCGAACAAATAATCACTTTTCCTGCAAGAGGCAGAGCAACCCTAGATCTTGTAATAACAAACCTCAAGATCCACTACAAACCCCCAATTCCTCATTCCAATATTGGCAAAAGTGACCATGCCAGTGTTTTATTGAAACCGATTAATAGGACCACCAACAATACTATTCGTACTAGGGTTACTAGACCTTTTAAGGATGAAAATATCAGGGCTTTTGGTAGATGGATCCAGGGACAGGATTGGAACAAGATCTATGATTGCCATTGCACTCAAGATAAGGTCGATGCATTGTATTCTATTCTTAACAAAGCTATTGATTTATTTTTTTTAAGTGATAAAAATTCATCAAAGTGACAAAAAGTGGGTCACACCGCAGCTAAAGAAACTCATTAAAAGTCGTCAACGGGCTTTTGCATCTAATGATGAATCCAACTGGCGGCAACTTCGTAATAAAGTTATAAGAGAAATCAATAGAGCTAAGGTATCATATCATGCAGAGAGAGTTAGGAAATTGCAAATGGTGGATCCAAGAAAATGGCATCTTGAAATAAAATCTATGCTTAATGCTAACAATAAAGAGCTTGATATGCACATCCCTGGTATTGGCAGGACATATCACAAAGCTATGGCAAATGAAATCAACTCTAAATTTGTCAATGTATCATCTCATGTTCAGTCTCTGATTTTTTCTGAGCTCTCCAGCTTTCTGCCTGCCAGTGAATATGTTCCTAAATTGAATCCTTGGGAAGTGTATGCCGAGTTGAAAAAGATCAACGTATCCAAATCTGCTGGTCCAGATGGCATTCCCCCCAAATTAGTCAAGGAGTTCGCATACGAGCTAAGTGAACCATTGACTGATATCCTGAATTGTTCCTACTCTGAAGGGATTGTCCCTACTCAATGGCGTTCTGCTATTGTGGTCCCAATTCCCAAACAATACCCTCCCCGTGTTGATAAAATGAGGCCTATTTCTCTGACTGATATCTTCGCCAAAGTAGCAGAAGGTTTTGTCGCTAATTGGATTGTTGAGGATATAGAACCCAACCTGGACATTAATCAATTTGGCAATGTGAGTGGCATATCGACATCTCACTATCTGGTTAATCTGTGTCATACCTTGTTTCAGGGGGCTGACAGACTTGGTAACATCGGGACGGTAGTCCTCACGGACTTCTCAAAGGCATTCGACTTGGTCAATCATAACATTGCCATTGAAAAAATGGTTGCCTTGGGAGTCCGGAGGTCTGCCGTTCCTTGGGTCTGCAGCTTCCTAAACAATAGGCGTCAATGTGTTCGCTACAATCAGACCCTGTCTGATTATTCTATTCTGAATGCTGGTGTCCCACAGGGTACCAAGTTGGGTCCTATTATCTTCCAGATTGTCATCAATGATGCTGCTGAGGGCTGCTCTTCTCATTACTGGAAATATGTTGACGACTTAACGTTTTGCAGAGAATCGTCGCGCTAATGTAAATAGCAGCCTTCAGGGGGACCTTGATGACTTTCTCAACTGGTCTATTAAGACTCAGCTGAAGTTGAATCCAGATAAATGTCAGGCTATCCAAATTTCATTTTCCCGGGAGCCTCCTCCCCATCCAGTTCTCATGATTGGCAATTCCCCGCTGAACTTTGTCTCTTCTGCTAAAGTGCTTGGTATCCACATCCAAAACGATCTGAAATGGGATACTCAAGTTGCTTCAATGTGCACCAAAGCCTCCGTCGTCTTTTCATGCTTCGCAACCTTAAGAAATTTGGATTCAACTCAGCTGAACTTCTCACTGTCTATACTGGTTATGTTCGCCCTCTTTTGGAATATTCTGATGTGATATGGCACTCCTCCATTACTGATAAACATTCTCGTATGCTGGAGGGTATCCAAAAGAGGGCGTGCAGAATCATTTTAGGCTTTGAATACACATCCTATGATAGTGCATTACATGCCTGTAAATTAGAAACTCTTTCTTCTAGGAGGGAGGAACATTGTCTTAAATTTGCTTGTTCTCTCTCCAAATCTGCTCGCACTAGCAATTTGCTCCCCCCTAGAAGAATTGAAATTCATGGAAGAAAGCTTAGGAATGCCAGTGATTTCACCCAACTGCCTGCTCGTACGCTGAGGTTTTCTAGGAGTCCTATTCCTTATTACATCGATTTGTTGAATAGCTCCTGATTACCAGTTCGCCAGCACCTCTCTTGCTTGGGTTTAATCACTATCTCCTCAACTATCTTCACTTGTACTTTGCTTTTTTTTTTTAATTTATATATTCTTGTATAAATGTTTCTTCATTGTATAATGCAATTCAGCCTCATGGCTGCCATGTTATATGATCTAATAAATCTGAATCTGAATCTGAATCTTCACATACCGAAGGAATATGAAATAACTAACATTTTGTAAATATACAACTGAACAGTTCAATATGTAAAATTAATCATTAATATGACACGAAATCACAAATTTGAAAAAAAAAACTCATTTATTCCAACATTGGCTGATAATGTGATATACGACAACAGTATATTGAACAAGTCAGCATGTTCAAGCTACATAAAAAATACACGTAAGTGTCATAACAAAGTACACATAAAAGTCATATTTTGTCAAAATTGTGATTTTTGCAGATTTGATATTTGATTATGCCTTTCTTAAACTCCCTGCAATGTATTAGCTTCCACTTTTGTTTAAAAAAAGTAACATTTCACATGTACACGAATTGGAATGTGTACAAATTGAAATACTTCTGCGTAAGTTTTTATTGGTTGAACGTATTGTAACAAGTCATGTCAAAACACTGTAACTCCAGGCTTCCGGCTTGTGATTGACTTTGAAACAAGTATCATTTTATAGAGTTTTGAATCTTAAATATAAACCAAATTGACCAATGGCTGACTTTACTCGAGGTTCGTGGAGGGTTTTGGTGGTCACATGCTGGAAAACAGCAAAAATGGCTTAATTACATTGTCTTTCAGCACAGTGCGATATGAAAGATTATTTTTTTTAAAGATATAACGGTTTTTTAAAGATGTCTTCAAACCATATTTCCGAAACGTAGTAACATTCACTTAAATACAATGTCGGCCAGGCTGTAACATGTAGATAGCCCGTAATACACACTGCCATCAGAAAACGGTGGTTTTATTGGGCGGGTGCTATAGCCCTTTCTCCGATTAGCTTGACCAATAGATGTTAGCTGTTACTTTGGAGACAAGAAAATTTTGCAGCCATCCTTCGGTTTAAGTGTGACTTCAGTCTGATAGCCAAAT
>JXSR01S029724.1:47772-61352 GCA_000969725.1 Ophiothrix spiculata | reverse complement strand
TACACAAAAAGATGGGATTTGACCTGGGATTTGAAAATCTTAACACTGGTAGATCGGCGGATGTAGAGGGGAATCATGTTTCAATAAGTTGGAGCAGCAACTGAGAAGGCTTTGTCACCAGAAGACTTAGATGTCCCCGGGATAACGAGATCCAGGCCGTGACACGAACGGGTGGTAACGGAGCCAGGCAGGGCTCTCTTTACCACAAGACAATCAGCGATGTATTGGGGGCTCTCAGTGCCTTGTACACATACAGGAGGTTTTTGAATTTGACACGCTGTTGTATACGCAACCGATGTAAATCTCTTAACAGTGGTGAGATGTGGGTGGACTTTGGAACCAAATATATGAGCCTAGCACATTTATTTTGCAATTTCTGGAGGCGTTCAAGATCTTTATGAGCCATACCATTAAACAGAATGTTACAGTAATCAAAGCGTGATAGTATCAGAGAGCGCACAAGATTTGGACAGGTCTCATGGTTCAGGTAACGACGAATTTTAGTGAGATTGCGAATATGCCAGTTTATGGATTTGCAAAGGCTGGTGACATGCTGTGACAAGGAAAGTTGATGATCAAAGTAATGCCAAGGTTACGGATGGAAGGGGATGGGGAGATTGAGATTTCATCAATATTTATGCAGATGTCTTTCAGACGTTTTTGGTGATCTGCAGATGCGAAAACAAAAAACTCTGTCTTGTCAGGATTGAGTTTTAGCTTATTCCTTACCATCCAGATGTTAATGTCTCTTATACATTGCTTTAACTTGTAGATGGAACAAGCAACATCACCAGGCCTTTTTGGATCCCAACTCACACATATCTGTATATCATCAGCATACAGATGGTAATTTAACTTGTGCTGACGAATGATACGTCCCACAACATGCGTATATAAAACAAACCCAAGCGGACCCACAACAGAGCCTTGTGGAAGGTCATACTTAAGTGTAAACTCATGGGAAGTTGCCCCAGTAACAGATATCATGCAGGATCTATTTTCCAGGTAAGAAGCCAACCATGACTGAGCTGAACCAACTATGCCAAATTCAGCATTGACCCTCTGCAGCAGAATTTCCCGATCAACATGCTACCAGTATCAAATGCTGCAGAGAGGTCAAGCGTGGCTTTCTGGTCACCCAGAGCACGGCAAAACTCGTCATGCACACTAGCAAGGGTCGTTTCAGTGCTGTGGTATGCCTTGTAGGCTGATTGCAATGGCTCAGAGAGATTGTGTGAGCCAATATGGGTGTAATATTGAGACACAGCACACTCTACATGAAATGGAGGTTAGCGACTGGGCGGTAGATCTTTAGTTGATTCTTATTCAGTGATGGCTTCTTAAGTACCGGAGTGATGATGGCTTTACGAAGATCCTGTGGGAAGATGCCTGAGGAGAGAGACATGTTAACAATCTTAGTTAGGGTGGGAAGCAACAAAACCCTCTCCCTGCTAGAAAAATGTGACCCAGGATCTAAATTTCTTTTGTCAGTGACCATGTCATCCCACACAAATAACTAATTATTGACTGTGGTTGGAGCTTAGCCTCTTAAGACACAATAGCTATTCAAATAGTTATTTGATTATTGATTGGGCAATTGCTTTGTTCAATAGTTGGTCTTTGTTTTGTGATTCATTATCTCTTTGATGACCTGACACTTACATAAAAGATCAAGTTTTATAACTCTTTTCATTTGAATTGAGAAGTCTACTTATAATTGAATGGTGTTACTAAAACATTCATCAAACTGTCTAAATATTTATGGCTGAACATGTCGTGTGTACTCGACATTAGAGCCAAGAGGGTTCCAACCAGGTGGGCAAAATATAGTGAGTTTGAAAAAAATTGTATTTTTCAAAGTTACCATTTCTTTTTAAAAGTACAATATATTTTTTATGTTTTTAACTTTAATATAAACGATTCTGAATGGATGAATAGTTTGACTCCAGATTTAATTCACAAAAAAATCTGAAAAAATCATAACACAAAAAACATGATTTTCTCAGAATGAGTCGAAGTGGACTAAGTGAGTTTTGAAAAAAAACCCACTCTTAAATTAATAATCTTTGAGATCCATAGATTCAAGAACTGAATGATGGAAAATCCACACTATTGAGCATTTTGAGATGGCAGAACTTCCACGACATATTACAAGGCATATTTTAACTTGTATGGTAACAATGATTTTAAAGGGGCATTGAACAAGTTTAGCATCATCCCCAAACTTTTCCTCAAGTATTTTGAGATTTTTGCATCATCTAATGTATTAGCAGTAATAATGATGCAAAGTTTTATAGGCAAATTCAAATCCTATATATCAAAATATTTGTATATTCTTTTATATCTAATTATCGTTGTCGACAACGATAAATACTGCCCTCTATAGTTAAAATCTCAAAATTGGCCTTCTCATGAGATCTAATGCAAATTTCAAATTTCTTTTGATTTATTTATATTTGCAATCTATGATGTGAAAATAATATTTAACAAACAAATCTTTGGCTCTTTCTTGATATATATCATCAATATTATGCATTTAGATAGTAGCCTCATACCCAAGATCAAAAACCGTCAGAAAATTCAATTTGTTGACTTTTCTAAAGGTTTTGATCAAAATGTTCTCGATATCTGGTAACTGAGTGTATATCTCGACCATATGGCTCATTCTCCAATAAACCGTGCAACTTTGGTTAGAGAAATGTTGAAATTTCGACTACTAATAACTTATGAAAAACATACAAAATCATAAATTCTTATGGTTACTGAAGAAGAAAAAGTGCATGGGAGATGTTTTAAAAATAGTTGATTTCTTAACAATTGTATTCCCTATACCTAAATTTCGTATTGTTGAATCTTTTTTTAAATATTCATTATTGAAAAAATTAATTTTCTTACAAACTTGATCTTTACACTAAATTAGGAGCTGTACACATACTACACTGTGGTGTAGTATTTCGATCATAGTGTACCGCGTTTTGCGAGAAGGCAGCAAAATGGGCGTTTCGTATCTGTCGCAACGTGACAGTCAAACAGGATTCTCACCCTTTTATTGATTAGAAATAGTGAGTTTTGTTCATTTATATTAACTATTAACATTGCATCAATCCAGAATAGCACTCACGAAGAGGTCCAAAATGACCACCAGATTCTATTTTTGTTCAAAATGTTAAATACATTGAAAATTAAAAACAATTAATGGAAAAAAGCTTCAAGAGATAAAACAAAATTATTCTCTTCAAATTTTGTTGCTAATATGTTTGGCATCTAAAAACTGAACAACCATATTGAGGTCCAAACGGACCTTGAGGTAACTGTTTCGTTACGCCAGTCAAACGAGTTTTGAACTTTATTGAGCCTGTCCAACTAACCAATATTAGTAGGATGAGACATCGTTTTTACGATCCTATAGGTTAGTACGGCAGGTTTGAAATTCGTATAAGTACATGCCGTACTAATTATTTCGTTGGTAAAGCACGTTAGTTCAGCATGCCTAACCAATTTATAGCATCGTTTGTCATGCCGTACAAATAATTGATTTAGTAAAAAGAGACATCGTTTTTACTAACTTCTGTTTAGTAGAACTAACTTACGACATAATGTTTTCAGTGAACATAATCAATTCTCCCTTACCTATGTTGTTAACATGATTCAAAACCAAAATGATTTCCAAAATGCCCTCCCCCCCCAAAAAAAATGTTTTTTACTTTTCTCGTTTAGCACGTTTAAAATCCACAGTGGCTCCACCTTTGAATTTGAAGCATGTTCACAGCATCAATTTTGAGAATATATTTTGCTGCAAATCTCAAATTATCGTTCGCGCTCCGACCCAATATTTCATAAAAAATAACAGTCTTGGACCTCATTAATCATAATCTTGGTGCAAGAGGATTCTGATTAACAATAAATAGGTAAGACCGTTTCCTCTTTAATTTGCATTGAATATTTTTTTAAACGTTGCATTAATGTCGCTTTAATTCATTATTAGTAGGTGTGGGCTATACGTAAGTCAAAATTGCTTTTTTCAGAATTTCTATCTGTCAACAGTTTTTATGCATAGAAATATGCGAAAAACATGAAATGGCGAAAAAAATTTAATCGGATCGAAGAAAAAAGTGTGCCGCGCCCTCTTGTGACCGTATGTCATTTTAGTGAAACTCTTGTTTATTTTACAAAAAATGTTATTTAATACACAATTCCTGGTCTTTTTGATTTGTTAATGGGTCAATAGTTATCAAGTGGAGTCCAAGGAACTCAGATATGAAGTTTTTGTAAACCCATTTCGTATTCCTCAACATGAAATGACAAAAAATATTAAATCGGGTCGAAGAAAAAAGTGTGCTGTGCCCTCTAGTGACCATATGTCATTTTAGTGAAACTCTTGTTTATTTTACAAAAAATGTTATTTAATTCACAATTCCTGATCTTTTTGATTTGTTAATGGGTCAATAGTTATCAAGTGGAGTCCAAGGAACTCAGATATGAAGTTTTTGTAAACCCATTTCGTATTCCTGAAAAGTGACGTTTTTGGTCAAAATTCCAAGCTTATTGCAATTATGCGCAATTTGTACAACTTTGAATAAATTAATGTATGCGGATGTTAAGATACTCTCATGTTTAATTTACCCAAGAAATTTTAGCCTTTTACTATAATTAGTTTGATCGTAGTACCCATTTGAACGTTATTTTAATGTTCCTATAGGGAAAAGTTCGTTGACCCCTATGCTTTTACATAGGGTTATTATTGGCGCATTTAAACGAGTCTAACTGACAAACTAAAGTAGATAGAAGGCTCAAATTTTGTAAGCAGATCAAACTTGATACCGCCTTGGCAACTGTTACCTTAAAATTAGCAAAAGCAATTTCTTTTGCGCATAATCATTAAAAACGCCCTCACACTCAATTTTGAAGGAAAACATCAATTTTTACGACGACGAAGTGTCTAATTGTCATAAAAACTCTTAACATGGATTTCATAACTTTTCATAACATTTCCCCTTATTGTTTTGATCATGTTTTAAATGTCTTATTCATGTTACTGTTAATTCAAACTGATTTTTGAACAAAAATAGTATTTTGGTCACCATTTCGGACCTCATTTTGAATCAGTGAATGTCCCTTTTAATGTCCTATTCTGCTGAACAAGATTTTAGTCAACAGTTTTAAAGAAAGGTACGCATAAAATTTGCACTGTTTTAACTGTTTATTTTAAAAATATCAACCCCGGGAGAGGTTAGTGATTGGCACATCTCCTGTCAGACACCCTCTGACGGCCGCGCAAGCATGACTAACCGAATGATCACGCACCGATTTACCTTTCAATGATAGCGTGTGCACGTTGTAAACGAGCCTTTTTTCGGCGGGTAAAAAGGTGGCGGGCAAATCAAACAGTTGGCAAATCAATCAAATCGTGTCATCAGTTGAGCAAAGCTTTGAGAATGCCGCAGCGAGGCTGATTACAGCCAATCAAAACATGGCTTGAGAAATATCTTTCGACATGCTAAACTGAAAAAAATATTTATACGTTTGCAGACATATAAAATCGTGTGTATAGTACGTTTTTGCCTAACCGAACTTCTGTGGTGAGATGGGCAGGGGTGATTTAAGAATTAGTCACCCTGGAAAAAATCGATTACAAACATAGTACAACATTCCTAAGGTGCACATTTGGAACACAATAGAGAGTATCCACTTCACTCATGCGTGATCGCAAACAAAAGAGGTCATTCCCTTAGTAATCTTTATTCAATCAATGACCCTGAATCTGGCGGGCTATTTTGAAGCAGTTAATATATGCTAACGTGCATGACGTTCCTGGTGCTGCTCTCCTGAATGGTCTGAATATTGTATAGCATTCCCGCAAAGATGGCCGCTAATCCAAAACACGGATAACCTCTATTATAGTACAGTTTTAGTACAAATATAGTACACATTTGTGTACTATAAATGTACTCAAATTGTACTTAAATGATGTTCCAAATGTGCACCTTAGGAATGTTGTACTATTTTTGTACTCGATTTTTCCTAGGGCATGTACTATGATCTGGCGTTTATTTGGTACTCGTCCAAAGATCCCATTTTTGTCGGATGCTTGTGTCGCAATTATGATGTTGATAATGGGCACTGGTTGACGAGAATCGAACATACAGCCGATTAAAAGTGAAGGTCAGATCACATGATCAATGGTGATCTTCCAGATCACTAAATATCAAAAGATAATGGGCGGTATGTTAACAAAAACGTAAAGGCCAAATCCCCTATGATGGCATGGTTGGTTTGACATGATTCAATACGCCGGGACAGTTGTGACGTCATAATGTATGCACATCTCCAACACGTGCGTTTTGGACCCAAACAAACGGTGTGACCATTTTTGCCACACGTTAAGTTTATGGGGAAAAAAGTCCGACTCCGATTTTATACCATAACTTTCGTCGAAAACAAAAATAAGGGAAAACATGCCGGCCTATTATGCTGAAGGTTGTGATTAAAAGCCAGGACGGGACCCCTGTCGTTATTTTCGTCTTCCAACCGAGAAAAATCAGTCTGAATTGTATGTTTACTTGTGCCTATTGTGTTAAAACGTATGATTAGTTGAAATGACCATTTGTTTGGGTCCAAAACGCACGTGTTGGGTGATGAGCATAAATTATGATGTCACAACTGTCCCGGCGTATAGCCATTGCCTAATTTTCTTGGGTATCTCGTAACCGTAATATGTGTTTTTCGAAGTGAAATAGTATATTTTATAACTTGCGCTTGTTTAAATGATACTTTTCAAAATGAAGTGCATTTACCTTGTCATAAATTGAATACGTACCCTATATATCATGATTATACCCAATACAGAAATATTTTAAAATATGGTATAATTTGATTTAAAAAATTCATTAATAAGAAATAAAAAGTACATATTGTCAAACAATAAGCATTATTTGGTGGCCTATAATATATGAATCTTCATTGATTTTCAAATTAATGAAGCGGTTTTTTTCTGCTAATGGAACGGCTCAGTCACATGACTGGAAGTTCAGTTAGGCAAAAATATACTATAGTCCCTTCATTTTGTTCTTGCCCCTCTATTCACGCAAGCAAACGTGGATACAAATAATAGAACAACGTCTTGTCAAGTATAGTACAATTAAATTGTAAATATTAAATTCTTTTAATGATCCCTAATATACTTACAGCCATATATTTTCTCTATCGACATGATCAACTCATGAAGATCATGTCTTTCCTTTTGTAGTTCATCCATAAAGATATCATACGCTGATACGGGGGACTTCCGCAAAGTGTGTAACATTTCATAGACCATATCTGAATCATTATCCTTTTTTGATATTCGCTCAACATCTCTATGCTTCAATGCTCCTCTCGCCTCCAGAGATCGAAGGATTGTCCTCGGATTTAAATTAGTACACAATATGTCTGTTGATTTTTCTAAAATTTTCTTGATAACCTTTAGTTTTGTTTCCCTGCAAAAAAGTAGTCATAATATATATATTTATACGCAGCGGTGGAAATACCCACATGATAGTCAACCCAGGGTTAGGCAACCCCGGGTTGACCAACCCTGGGTTGTCTTCCACTTTAATAGTGCGTGGACTCTACATACGTAGAGAATACTACATTATACTACTATTAAGTCATACGTAGAACATACATGTACAACATTATCCTACTATTAAGTATATCTAGGCTGAAAATATATATACTGACTATGATTAACCTGGGTTGACAAATGAACTTCATTAAAAACGGAAGTGAAGATTACCAGGGTGGACAGCAGCACCCGATTGATATTTGGCATGAAGTGTAGGTCAAAAATACAATAGAGGACAGTCTGCTATTTGGATTTATATGTATTTAAGTGTATATGGAGAAAGATAATACAAGCTGAGTGTGATTTGTTGTCAATGTCATCATTCCCATGCTTTTGTGTGGTTGGTAGGCTTAGTGTTGCAATTAATGTTGTTCAGAGAAATTATTCATCTAATATGATATTGAATGTGTGGGAACCCAGAAATACTCTCAACTATGATTACCCTAGGTCGACCAGTAAATTAAAAAACAACTTCAAATTGTCAATTTTGTGAATGAAGATCACCCCATTATGCTGGTTGACAAATGAACTTCACTTATAACTTCAAGTTGTTAATGCAACTGACTATGATTACCCTGGGTTGACAAATGAACTACAATAACATCCCCAGGTTGTCAATTATGCAATTAACCCTCGTCTAACCAGGCTATTTTTTGTAACACGTCTACCCAGGGGGGTTGTTTTTTGGAATTTAAATTTTTGGAACGGGACCCTCTATGAACTTGGTTTTGCTATTTATAGATAGGTATGGTCCTCCCCTATCTAATGATACCAAGATCACAAAAAATTGGCCAAGGCGTTATGAAATTATGACGTCATAAAGGCCGAAAATCTGAAAAATCTGGATTTTGGCAAAAATGGCTACCAAAATCAAAATTTTGCTATAAAAGTTATAAATGACCGATTTTCGCGGGTTTTTTGCTAATAAAGAAGGGAAATGATAATTCTAACATGCCCTGCAAGTTTCAGCTTCATAGCATGCATATATTTTTCAAAATGGCGACTTAAAATTTTCCGGTGCCTCACCACACGATAGCATTATTGGATACTGACCCTGTATTCATTTTTTTTAATGAAGTCGCGTAAAGAAAACCTTTTTATGCGTCTGGTGCGCCGATCCGAGGTTAAAGCTCAAACGCAACTCACGCGATACTCGTGAGCTCGCGTGTTTTGTCTGTTGTTCACTCATGGTGCGATTTGGTCCCATAAAAATTCCTTGGGTCCCATCCAGAATGAAAAGTATTTTCAGATGACTTTAATGATGACTCTCAGTGTGGAATTGATCAATTTACAACAAATGAATTTAGATGTAATTTTTACAATCGATGATTCTTTGCAAATCGGCGCGTAGCTTGATAATGAACTTGATAGACGTACACCTAACGTACTTCAACCCAGTATACTGTCTTATGCATTGTTCAATCAATCAATCAATCAATGATACAAGTACTTGCATGATAACATGCATACGTTTACGTGACTGTCCAACCACGGAGCAAGTAGAGTAAAGTTTCTTGCTCAAGGAAACAAGGAGACGAAAACCGCCTGGCCCGGGGCTCGAACCCATAACCTCTGTATTACGAGACCCGTGCTCTAACCGCTCGTTGTTCGTCATATGCTCGTTACAACTTACAAGTACGTCCATCACGTTATCCATACGGTCTGTCCGTTATGCACACGTTTAATTCGTTATTCAGATTTCAGAATTCAGATTCAGATTCTTTATTTCCATAAAATAAACATACAACGAACAGCATCAAAATAACATCAAGAAACAAAACAAACTTATGAAAGGAAAGGACCGGAAGGCCAATGAGGCCATGTCCATTCCTATGTTATGTATGTAAAAACAACGAAAAGTTACAGACAATGTAATTAGATAAATACCTGACAGCACAACTACCAAACAAGACTTAAACAGGGACATGCTCAAAAACTTCCAATATTTTGTGTGTAGAAAGACTGTCTTGACATTTTTAATCACATAATCACAGGGCTGACAACAATGAAGTCAAAATATATACGCCGGCGTATAGTTGTTTGGCGTATATTTCTATCTAACATTGTGTTTGAAATTGACACGTGAGTCGTTTAATGAAATCAACAAATTGTAAAATTTTCTTGGAGTCGTCACATTTATTGTTTGTTTCACATTTTTGGCTGTAACTCTGGAACCATATTTCAGACATAAATAAAAGTATACCTTTTCTGCTTCCTTGTGATGAGAGGAACATGTTGGTGTTGTTTTGAACAAGATTTGACCAATTTTGAAATTTCACCCCTTGTAATGGCAGCCATTTTGTTTTATGCAAACTAACCAAGTTTGACAAGCTTACATTTCCTACATTTTGAATATGTTGTTGTGGAGGTAATTTCAACCAAAAAATCTTGTGATGCAATTTGGTCCGAGTACCCCCATGAATTTTCATAGATTGACTAGCCGGAAAAACGCTCTTACAGTCTGTCGGGAGGTGACAATATTTCGCCTTCTTCTATCCGTTATACCCTGGTCACATAACCACCGGTGTCCGACCGGCGTCTGCAAAGCCGCAACGCCGCAACGCCGGTATGACATCGGTATGACACCGCTGAATGCTTGCGAGCTCTTGCGATGCCCGGTCGGACTCCGGTGGCTATTAGACCATAACTGAAGACAAATTCGTTTTTCGGTTTTAACTCAGAATTAAAATCTTGCGGCATGCTTCCGGGGTCTTACGGCGTTACGGACACCGGTTGGGCTCCGGTCGGTGTCTGGTCGGACTCCGACCAACCGGTGTCTACTGAAATCTACCTGGTATGACGCCGTAAACACATCGTAACCTCACCGCAAGCTTATGTGACTAGGGTAATATTATGCATAATCGATATTACAAACCTGGACTGACCTGGAATACAGAATTCGCATAATGAGCTCGTTAACAGGGTCGTTACGATTAGACTGCTTATGCTTTGTTTGACTGAAGAAACATTAATACTAACACCCTGGTCAAATAACCACCGGTGTCCGACCGGCGTCTGCAAAGCCGCAACGCCGCAACGCCGGTATGACACCGCTGAATGCTTGCGAGCTCTTGCGATGCCCGGTCGGACACCGGTCGGACTCTGGTGGTTATTAGACCATAACTGAAGACATCGTATACACGCCGCAAGGTTTTAACTCAGAATTAAATTCTTGCGGCATGCTTCCGGTGTCTTACGGCGTTACGGACACCGACCGGACACCGGTCGGACTGCGGTCGGTGTCCGGTCGGACAGCGGTCGGTGTCCGGTCGGACACCGGCCGGAGTCCGACCGATGTCTGCTGAAATCTACCTGTTATGACGCCGTAAACACATCGTAACCTCGCCGCAAGCTTATGTGACCAGGGTATCCGATAACTCGACGGTTCATTCGTTTTAAAACATACACGGTTGCTCATATAGTTGGAATACAAATATTGTTACCACTTTTTTACGTAAAGGTCAATTTATGATGAAAATATCTGGAAACTTATGCTGCTTTTGGTCTGATTTGATAGGTTATCTTGTTGGGTGTGAAATGGAACTCCGAATGTGATCAATTTTCTCATGTACTGGTAAGGGCGCAAAATTGACTTTTACATAAAAACGTTGTAAAAATATCTTTATTCCAACTATATAAGCAACCGTGTAGAAACGATGATCAAATTTGTGATTTAAAAAAAATAGAGGACAAGTTATTTGACCTGAAAACTCAAGTTAGATTTCCTGCAACACCTGTTATAAAATGAATATCTAGGTTAGTTAGCCGCAAACAAGGAGAATTTTCGGATCTTGTTCCGCCGAGATGCACAAGTCCGTGTGGCTTTGACGGCGTACCCTACCCACTTCTATGGTATGCTCCCTAAGACTAGTATATTTGTCTCAGATTTAATTGATGGACCTTATTATACGGTATCGCCAACTACCTGCAGCAACAAAGCAGAATCTTTATACACTTACATCATGTGCATACGGCATTATTTTGAGGAAAAATATTTGAAACATTTGAAACATAAGGCCAAATAAAAAAAAAACAAGTCTGTTTCTGGTAACACGCGCGCGTTTCTGTTTAGTTACATATTTCCCGCATATCTTTGTTTTTATATTTCGCATGAAAACAAAAATACTAATTAAAAAACACACCAAATTCTGTAAAAAGCTTACTGGATAGAGATGGTCAACACGTCAACGGTAAAAATGGAATTTCCGAGGGTAATTTTAAGTGGCAAGACAAATGTGAAACACCTTTATTTTCCTTGATATGTTTTGTAGAGCCGGTGTTCTACCTCAACAATAAAAAACAAAAAAATCAAATATTCAGGATATTTTGATAATTTGGGGTCAAAAACAGCAGAAGTCACATTTGACACTTATTGGTGATTGATGGCGACACACGGCTAAATAAAAATATACAACCCCTTGTTACAAATAATACATTAAAATAAAGATAATTACACTCTGAACACGGTTCTGAAAGAAAAATTGAAAAAAAGCAAATAGTTTTGAAATAGGGCCCTTTTTCTGTTTCTTTTTTTCATGAAAAAAAACATAGTCGGTAAAAATGTCATATGCGCATGCGCAGGGACCGTTCCATTTGTTCAATAGGGATTTAAAATATACCCATGTTCATCATGGTAAACTTAAAGTAAATGCATTTTACAAATATAATAAATACTACGTATTTTACTTTTGCTTATAGTTCACACTTTATTATTAAATCAATTCAATTATCGTCTGAGCCTCAAGGTAATCTTTTTTATGATACAAACACAAATCAAAACCCACCATTCAGTCTCTACCATGTGTACGAAAAATGGTTAGTATCTTCAACTTGTATACCGGGTCTTTGCAAGTCATCATGGTCTGAGCGTATCGCTGTTGTAACACTTCTCTCAATTCATGTTGGCAAAAAAGTTGTCGGTGACAAATCGTTTGCGATTGCTGGGCCCATTATCTGGAATAGACTCCCACGAAATGTCCGTGAAGCCACCTCCATTAGCATTTTCAAAAAGAGACTCAAGACTCATCTGTACAGTTTTCATTGAACTCACATTTCGTGCTTGTCACTTTGCATCCCTGCTTGTAGTGTATCTTTGCTGTATTCCTTTTTGATGATTTCTGTATTGTTATTTTTATGTTGCGCTTAGATCGCTTTGGATAGGCGCGTTATAAATATGTTTATGTATGTATTTATGTATGTACGTATTTTACTTTTGCTTATAGTTCACACTTTATTATTAAATCAATTCAATTATCGTCTGAGCCTCAAGGTAATCCTTTTTATGATACAAACACAAATCAAAACCCACCATTCAGTCTCTATGTAACTTAAGTGAAGTGTACCAGTCAGCTTACAAAGCTTTTACGAGTACTGAGACTGCTCTAATTAGGGTGAAAAATGATGTGTTAAATGCCGTGGATAGGCGGGAAGTTGTCCTCCTTGTATTACTTGATCTATCCGCGGCATTTGACACCATCGATCATGAGATCTTACTTAGCCGTTTGCATGATAGACTTGGTGTTACTGGAAAAGTACTGCGATGGGTTAAATCATATTTAAATTGTAGATGTAGTTATGTATATATTGATGGTTGTAATTCTACTAGTAGTTCTCTTTTATATGGTGTGCCACAAGGTTCCGTTATCGGTCCTATGATGTTTGTTATCTACACTCTACCTATTGGTGACATAATCAGAAAACATAATATATGTTTTCACGTGTATGCAGACGATACACAACTATATGTATCGTTTAGCCCAAGTATTGCAGGTGCTGCTCAGAAAGCAATTACAAGACTTGAAAACTGTATCTCTGAATTACAAACTTGGATGAATTCTAATAAACTCAAATTAAACAGTGACAAAACAGAATTTTTCATTGCTGGATCATATCACGGACTACGACAGTTACCATCACTCAAGATCAACGTTGGCGAACACAGCATTAATCCATCTGCTACTGTTCGCAACCTGGGAGT
>JXSR01S029724.1:13084-29585 GCA_000969725.1 Ophiothrix spiculata | reverse complement strand
CGCGTAGGCGTGAACCGTTACGTAAACGTGAGTTAAAAGTGCTCACGTTTCTGTATCCCGTCCCGTGTAACGTGGTAATCGCAATCTCTCTAGTAACCACTACCAAGTTATTACAGATTCAATCTCAGGACTGTAAATAACTCATATCTTAAACCTATTTCAAGCTCTCATTTGAATGTCAGTTTTTACACCGCGACCGACAGATTTGTCCTCAACTAACTCTGCAACTCCATAAGTCATTATTCATATTAATTCAAGTCCTAGTTAAGTCCCTGTTTCATTTT
Source organism: Ophiothrix spiculata (assembly GCA_000969725.1). Lineage (NCBI taxonomy): Eukaryota > Metazoa > Echinodermata > Ophiuroidea > Amphilepidida > Ophiotrichidae > Ophiothrix > Ophiothrix spiculata. The sequence goes on along the minus strand of JXSR01S029724.1, from coordinate 29,301 downwards.
TAACTTAATTATGGATATTTCATGTGAGTTCATCTAAGTCTTATACTTTGCATCATGAATAAACCTTTATTTACCAAAATACAATAACATATATCTGTACTCAATATTTAGATACCACTTGGATAACCAAAGAAAATTAATAATAGTCTAAATAAATTGTTACTTTCTATCAAGCATAACACCATGCTGTTTAATTCATCAATTAAAAGTCACTGTGAGCAGGCTACTGGCTTAGATTCTTCCTGCTACTTTTCTACTTATATTTTATGTGAATCGATAAAACATGTTTATAGAAATATTTCCTACCAGTAGTTTTTCCCCAATTTAGGAAATATTGGGGAAAACTGCACCTGTGATGGACAAACAAATTATTTTTGGTTAAGGCTACAGTCCCTAAATGGGTGCCGTTTGGCTGAACGTCATCTTTACTGCAAGTTTTTACCTACTTACACATATCAGAATATCACAATTTGTGGCGTACATATGGAATAGAGTCTCTAGTCTAGTTTATACATGCAACTTTACTATTGATTTTACGTCCATTATCAAGGTCAAAATTACGTCAATACACTACTTCGAAAAATTGACGCCTGTTTCGCCGAAACCTCATGATTTTATGATGTTCGAAAGATTCGACTGTTTTCAAATTTTGACAGATTGTAGGCTTGATACCTTTTATTGAATTACAAATAATATTTTATGAATATGTTGTGTTGATTTTGAATGATAATGTAACAAACCCGGTGTGAAAGTAATCGTAGTCCCCCTGAAATGGTAGTCCGCCTTCCATAGACCATAACGGAATAAAGCGTGAAACTGATGTTGCGTGAGAGTTGTTATAGCCTATACTTTACTGTACAATCCGGACAATAAGACGGAGGGACTTGCATTCCTGCTACACCGGGTTGTTTTGCCCGAAAATCCGGACGTGAATTACGACTCTGAGTTTGCCCTGTTTGAGCTGTGAATTGTCTGTTTTAAGTATCTACATTATCTACATTTTGTTCTGATATACGCATTCGCATAATTAACTTACAAATTGAGCATTCCGATGAGCCGTGAAATTGCAATTTTTATGTAAACAAAAGAAAAATACGGCATTCTAATGTTTATATTTTAGATTTTAGTTCACAATCTCAACGCTGCCTTGATGGCTCAGCGGTAGATCTCTCGCTTCGTAATGCATGACTAACCCCTGCCATAATCCATGGTTCGAGTCCCCGCAAAGGGGACTATTTATCTTTTCATGATTGAAAAATAGTTAGGATTCACATTTTCCTGACCATATGGATTCCTCGTACCCTGAAATTATTTCTCTTTTCATTTAAATATTCATTTTTTTCATTTAAATTGTTTCTAGGAGCTTTTTCTTTATCTTAAAACTGGTAAATCCATTTGAGGTACAAATTTAGGATTTAGAAAACATTGGATACCACACCACAATCAGAGAATGATATATTGCAAATTAATTTTCTCAATTTGAACCATTTCTGTGTAGATTTTTTACCTTTTTTGGATTTTAATACATTTTCAAGCTTTATTTAAAGCATTTCCATAGGTTTTTAATTGTAAGTGGAATCCAGGCTAGCCTCTTGAATCAAAGCAATTGAGCACCTCCTCTGTATTCAGACCTTATCACAGCAACACACCAGTCTAGGCTATAAAAGTTGTTGGTCATGCCATAGTAACCACTACCAAGTTATTACAGATTCAATCTCAATCCTACAATTTTCTAATATCTTAACCTATTTCAAGTTATCATAAATATTGTCAGTCTTGACCCATAGATTTGTCTTCAACTAACTTCATAAGCAAAAGAAAATTTTTTTTAGCGCATTTCTTTTTTTTTTAAAGGTTTTTAAGAGATTTTCTGTTTTTTTCATCTCTTTTTCCTATTTCTGGAAAAAAAAAGTTAAATAAACGGTCGCGAAGCGGTCGCAAAAAAATAGTGGTCGAAAAATGCAATAAAAAAATTAGGGGGTATTTCCGCATCCGCGTAGCCCTTTTTTACCTTAAGTAAGCTGAGACAGAGTTTTTTTCCTCATTCAAGCCCTATGTAAGTCACGATACCTTGGAGACTGTGTTGTGAAAACTGTTCCTCAGAATCGACAGTTGGATCATAAATTATCATTTTCATAGCAGTATCAGGTTTGAATGCAGACAGTAAACATGGTAAATGTAAAATGATAGGGTTCATTACTGGAAACAACCTCAAAACATCATCACTGTGGAATTCTGTTGAAATTTCTGTTTGTATTGATATGCATTCCAGAAAATAAGTCTTGATATTTCAGTTCTTTAATTGAGCAAATTGAAAATGTCTAAATTACCTCAAGATATTTCTCTCATATATTTTGGGTATTGGTTCCTGAAGAGTGGTGCAAAGACTCATAGCAAAGATTAAAAACACCGATTACCAGATCAAAGCCTCATCACTCTGCTCAGAATATTTTTTTTTCTTAGAAATATCATTGTCTTCAAGAAGATAATAACAACAGAATGCATTTAGAGAAATTGTATTAATGAGACCTGCCAGCATCATCAATTAAAATGCACCCAAGTGCATAACCTCATGTAATCTGGGCTGTAACTAAGCTTATAGGCCACACAATAATTTATTGGACAATAAAATACAGAAATCCAGAGTGTAGGGGCCCCATTGTTTGTTAATGCAACACTCAATCTGTGTAGATGTTTACATTGTCAAATTAATTTTGTTTAGCCTATAGTAAATCACATTGAACTGGCTTGTATAACAAGCTCATTGGGAATCATCAATTACATGGAGTCATTTGTCAACATATTATGTTAAACATTATACTGTTTTGCTGTTTGAACACTGTACTTTCAGAATTGATTTTATAACTTGACATATTTTATTGGTTTAGTGCTTCTATATCGTTGATGATTCTACAATTCAATAAATGTCAGGTAAAAAGAGATAAAAGTGTAATAGCCCTGGACAAAATCGAGTACAAAAATAGTACAACATTCCTAAGGTGCAAATTTGGAACATCATTTAAGTAAAATTTGAGTACATTTATAGTACACAAGTTTGTACTATATTTGTATTAAACTGTACTATAATTGTGTTCCAAATGTGCACCTTAGGAATGTTGTACTATTTTTGTTCTCGATTTTGTCCAGGGAGTCCAGGCTGCTTCATATCATTTGATGAGAAAAGTTGTCAAAGTTTGGTATCGAATATCGGACAGACGTGTCTGAGCCAAGGACATATGTAGCATCTAAATTAGGTTTGGAAATATATAAGTGTCATTTCTAAGAGCTGATAAGTGTGAATAGTTTTGACGTAAAGTAGGTGTTCCACACATGTATGCCAAGGGTAGATGAAATTAATTGTCTGTCATACCTTATTTGTTTTTAGGTAAGGCCAACAAAAAAGGGGTTTGTCTCAGAAACCCGCGTGACTTCACATAGTTAAAACGGGCGGGATAGTTCTTAGAAACTGTGCATTCAACGAAGTTGGGCGATCAAAATCATAGCTAATTTCAAAAAAAAAAAAAAATATTGCATACCGCATAGCTTTTTGCAAATGGTTTCTGAGACAAAATTTTTAAACTTTTTTTTTCTTGGACTTATAAAACTTATTCTTTTTCTTTATAGTTTTTGCAAATAGCAGAAAACTTGGTGTTCTAAACAGTTTCTACATAATACTTTGAACCATTGAAAATAATTTACTATTGAATATCCTTGAAGTACAAAACCAAATTTACTTGGTAAACACAATGTTTAAGTTAATAGGTAATAACTCCACTTTTTGTCAAAATTAAGTTATTGGTACCAATGATCAGTATTATCCCCCTGGTTTCATGAAATGAACCCCTTTTTCCAAAAAAACTTTTGTTTCGATAATGAGATTTTCTGGTATACTTTACAATGTAAGTTTTTCCTTAAAATTACCGATTTTTGTTCCAAAAGACATTAACTCCACTAAAATTTAACATTTTAGTTCCAAAAGGTAATAACTCCATAAAACATTGTACGATAAAACACAAATTGCAATTAAACGAAATCTTTCAGATTTCTCAAACGGATTGCACTTTAGTCACTAGCATATGTCCTAATACATGTATTTAACCACCTTCAAGGTTAATGTAAATGTCAAATCGGCCTGTAATTAAAAAAGTGTGTTTTTCTCCTTTTTCACTTTTTTGGAGTTATTCCCTTTTGGAAACAAACTCTTCAAATTATTGTGAATTCTTTTGAGAGCATTCACATACATTTTCAAACATAAGCATACATGATATACTGCGTAACTACCTGCAAAGTTTGTTTTGTCGATCAACATGTTGTGGTAGACACTTGTCGATGCACATGTGAATTGAAAGGAACTATGTCATATAATGTAAAAAACATGGATGTGACAGTTGTATACTCAGTATAAATTTAACATTCAATAACTGGCATGTCAAATCTCATGAAAAGGGATTGTCATTCTTATCAAAATTCTCAAAGGAAGACAGGATTTTGTTGCGCTATTTACTCAAAAGTTTCTGGTGCATGCCATGTTATAAATTGTTGCCAAAATATGCGCAACAGGTAGCGGATCAGACACTTGGCGTCAAATCAGGAGTCATCATCAGATTATAACAGTCACGTCACGTACATCAGAACAGGACAGTTGGAATTAATGACACTGTGACAATATCTAGAACTGATAAAAACATGCTAGGGTTTATATGCATCAGGTGGTTAAGAAAAGGTTTTGAAAAAAGGTCAATGAGTACTTAATAGTTGCTGAAGAAATGAGCAATTTGGGCCTTTTTTCTATTAAAAAAAATCTGAAAACTTCTCTACCTTCATACCATAAGTTAAGCAGGTGTGGTATAAGAGTTATTGTTACTAGCCATGATTCCATATGGTTATAAAGACTTATTCAAATCAAAGAAGGACTTAGTAGGAATCAAAACAAACTAAAAAATCTTGTCATTAGTTCTCAAAGAGATAATTTTCATTATAATTGTAGCTATTGTCATTGGGCAAATGTTCATGGGTCTACAATTTTAGAAACAATAATGGAAAACTTTAATATTTATGCAAAACATCACGTTAACACATACCTAATCCATTTTTGGGTGTAAGAGTAAGCATTTTATTACCTGACTTACAGGAACATGGTCCGATTGGTTCGACTTTTGGCAAACTTATTGAGATTTTGGTCCCAAAATATTGCTCATATTTTTCTCATAACCCCCGTGAATGTTCTCAGCTTAGTTATGTTCCATTTTCGAGATATATGTGAAAATGTGTCTAATTATGGTAACCATAATTAGTTTTACACAATAGTGTATAGGCAGCTTCAAAACACAAAATTGGCCATTAAATGAAAACGGTTTGACCGATTCAGCTGAAATTTGGAATTCAAACCTCTTTAGGGGTCATCATTCATATGACACTGAAATTAAAACGAAATTTTGAAAAATCGGACTAAGCTCCTTTAATGGTTTGGTCTAGCAAAAATCCATGTCCCTGTAACCGCTGATTACTATTCATCTAGTGCATTCAAGCTGATAAAACATACAAACACATGAAAAACCTTTAAGTGTTTAATGGATTTCCAGAAATTGTAAATAATGCCAGAATTTCCTTGTGTCATGATACCATGAATGTGACAAAATTACAATTCAGCGGAGCTCACACATACTTGACACATCGTATCAAGTCCAAATTTTCCTCTTGACAGGTGAACTGATCAGGCTCAATTAATCTATGGCATGTGGTCATGAATCAGATGATGCTGGAAACTGATACTGAATATGTTGCAAGGTGCAAGAGATAAAGTGTTTGAGTGTAAACAATCTGTAACTGGTCTGAAAACCTAGATAGTTTCCAAGAATCAGTGACAATCAATGCAGGTACGGAAATGGTTGTTGAGATGCATTTTGAATCTTAATTTGTTGTGTTTTTTATTTTATAGAATCATCTCATGATACTTTGCAATTAGTTAACTTTTGCTTGTGTGTAGCATGTTTATATCCATTTTGAAGATATATAAAACAATGGTTAATTTTTTGACCCATCTTTTCAAAATGCTTGTGTAAAACTCAGGCCTGGTAAAACTGTTAACTGGATATATGTATTTGCAACTTATTTATCTATGCAACAAACAAAGGCCACATAAAGGAGATTACCTACGAGTAGGTAATCTGTATGAAGTAGTATATCAAGGAAACTTTGTTTCAAGTAACACTTGTGACTAAAGCAGCCATACTGTATCTTGTACGAGGAATTAAATGCATAGAAGTGCTTATGGCTGACTGTTAGAATTGGCGGCAATACTTGGATGAGTTAGAAACCATGAAAGGAATTTCAATGCATCTGTGTCCAATTGAATCATAAGACAGTCTTCCATGCAAGTGTCTTACTTTGAGCAACAGGAAGTCACTGAAATAGGACTATGCATTGAGGATATGAGATGAGTGGTCAAACATGTCAAGCAAGCAAAGAGGTACATTGTAAATAAGAGGCACAAAATTTGGAGGGTGTAATCATTTTATATGAATAGGTTATATATATAGTCACATTATGGGTTTAGGTAACAAAATATATGTTATATATGTGTTATTTGTTTTAGTGGGAATGATTAGGTGCAGGAGATGCTGAATCATGATGCATTATTCTGTCCATTTTACTACCTTTAGTGTATATCAGAATATAAAATTGATAGTTGATTGTTTGTCTCGTGGTAGAGATGCATTGTGGTTCTTCAGGTCTATATGAATGATAACAATTACATATCTAGGTTGTATTTAATAATTACAGATTTAACCACCAGAAGAATAAGGGCCTCATAGAGAATTTCGTAAGAGTGGGTAATTCGTATGTTTGAAGTAGTATATCAGGGAAACTGTATCATACATCACTCTTGACTAAAGCAGCTACATCTGTAAAAGGCATCACTTCCTACTTGCAGAGAAGTGCTTGTGGCTAATAGATAACAATTGGTAGTAACTTTGGATACAGTACATTCCAGTGTATCATAATTACAATTATATATCCGGTTGTGCATGCAATAATTGGTTTAACCAAGGCCTTAATGAAGAATTTTTGTAAGTGGGGGCAATCTATATGTTTGAAGTGGTGAATCAATGAAACTATGTATCGTATCAAACAACACTTGTGACTAAAGCAGCTACACCTTGTATAAGACATCAATTCCTGTTTAAGTGCTTGTAGCTGATCGGCAACGATTGGTGGCATTTGTGCGTCTTTAGTTAGATGTCTAGTCTGATATGCAAGTGTTTTACTTTGGGCAATAGGATATCATTGTCAGTAATAGAAAACTGGTTTGTGAATCGGGGGAAATAGAGTAGAATGGTCAAACATGATGTACTAGTAGATGTCTTAGATACAGAGAGGTACCTACTATTGCAGGGTGATGAGCCGGGTAAAAAAGTTGATTCGGTAGCGGTCTTACAGGCATTCTTATGGGTACTTCATCTGAGTATCTGTGGATAATGAGTTTAGTGTAATAGATAGTCTTAAATGATGAATAGCTGCCTTTTGCTTGTCTCTGATTCCTACGGGTACATCATCTGAGTGTCTGTTGATAATGAGTTTAGTGTAATGGTTAGTTGTAAATGAGGAATAGCTGCCTATTGCTTGTCTCTGTATTAGGGCTCAGTCACACATCTATTTATAGAGGTGCAACGTATGACTAACATTGTTTTGGCCATAGAAATACATTAATGTCTATGGTCAAAAGTGTGAATGTTACTTACTCATACCTAATAGCTCCATATGGTGTGACTGAGCCCTTGTGGAATACTTCATCTGAGTGTCCATAATGTTTGTGCTGCAATGGATAGCTGCTGTGAACGTCCTTCTATAGTGTCAGTAGGTATCAACTCTGTGTATAATAAACTCTCTGTAAGGGATCAACTCTGTGAATAATAAAGAGATATCTGGCTGTGCATGCAATAGCTTGTTTACCTGACTAGCATACTCGGGCCTCATCAAGGAGAATTTAGTAAGAGTGGGCAATCTATATATTTGAAGTAGTATATCAAGGAAGCTGTGTATCAATTAAACAACACTTGTGACTAAAGCAGCTACATCATGTATAAGGCATCAATTCCTGTTTGTACAGAAATGCTGGTGGCTGATAGGCAGTTATTGGTGGAAATGTTGGCATTCAGGAGGGAAAAAAGACGGGTATTTGAATGTGTAACCACCCACTTGATTTATGCTTCTTTGGTTAGACGTCTAATTTGACATTCAAGTGTTTTACTTTGGGCATCAGGATATCGTTGTCAATTATGAAGAAATGGTTTTTGATTTGGGAAGCAGGGTAGAATGGTCAGACATGATATAGCAAGATATATCCTAGAAACCAAGAGGCACCTATTATGGCAGGGTGGTGAAGTAAAAAGATTCGTCTTGGTAGTAGTCTTACTGTCTGGATAAGCTATTTGCTTCTTTCTGTATCTGAGTGTTTATTTGATGATGAACACAGTAGAGGTATATATTCATATGTCATTATTACTGGATATGGCCTTATATACGACTCTCTGATTTTTCTTAATTGTAGTTTTATGCTCCGAGTCGAAAATATTTCTGTTTTATTCATGTGTTATAATTTATAGCCTTATATGATTGATAGCTGCTATATTCATTTTCTGTATTGTAGTTATTTCTATCACTAGAAAATGATTTAGTTATTTTTTTCAGAATTAGGTCTAGAGCTATACAATCAATGTGTATACAAAATAGAGATCTCAGTTTGTCAAGCACATTTATTGATTTTTGCAAGGAAATACTGTTAGTATTAGTAGTTTGCATCAACTTGTTGCCAAGTGCCGTCATCAGTGAGAGTTGGACACAAGTGGGTAATCTCTCTATGTTTGAAAAGCTATATCCAGGAAACGTTCCATATCACGCAATACTTGTGTTGTGACTGAAGCAGCAACTTCTTACATAACACATCAATTCCTGTGCACGGAAATACTTGCAGCCATCATGGTGGCAGCAATGGGGTACAGCAGTGTATCACTATCCAACTGGATAAATCTTCTTTTTTTACATGTAATACTTATATACAATTATTATACTTGGAGCATATTGTAAGACAGTCAATACTGGAAATTTGGTTTTGTATGCTGTTGGAGAGAAATGTTGAGTGGTCAAACATGACATACATTTTGAAATCGTGGCATTAAATGACACCAATTGGGTCAGGTTGGTGTGTTTGGAGAGATGACTTGATTGTGGTCTTGTGGCTATCCTTTAGGATATATCAAATTAGTTTATCTTCTAATGAGTTGGGTTTAATGGACAACCATGTGTGGTAGATTAAGTATCTCCTGTCAATGTTTTTTTAAATTTCAATGTTTTTAGTTTTGAGTTAATATTTTTATATTAAATTATAGTAAATCATTTACAAAGTCTATTGAAAGGTATCTCAGTTCTTGTCATATTTATGATGGTCACATAAACATTTCCATTTTGGTGCATGTAAAAAAGACATAGTTTTATATTATGTTGAGGTACATTTAGCAGTTTTTGTCATGTCATTTAACATGATTACTTGATGAATCAATTCGTTAAGTATAAATATTTGTGCCAGTATACATCAACTGATTGCCAAGTGCCGTCATCAGTGAGAGTTAGACACAAGTGGGTAATCTCTCTATGTTTGAAAGGCTATATCCAGGAAACGCTCCATATCAAGCAAGCAATACTTGTGATGCGACTGAAGCGGTAACTTCTTACATAACACATCAATTCCTGTAGACGGTGATGCTTACAGCCATCATGGTGGCAGCGATGGGATATAACAGTGTATCATTATCGAAATGGATGAACCTTTTCCACATTAGAAATACTTGGATCACAGACAATATTGGAAAATTGATTTTGTATGATGGCGGGAAAGAAAGTAGAGTGGTCAAACATGACATATATTTTGAAATAATTGTAGTAATAAATGACACCAATTTGGTCAGGTGGATGTGGTACAACAGACGACTTGATAAGTGGTCTTGTGGCTATCCTTTAGGATATGACAGATAAGTGCATGTCGATGGCCTGATCAGGAATTGGGTTTAATAGATAGCTATAATGTATGAGAGCTACAATCTTGTAGTAAAAATCTAGGTATCAATTGTTATAGTGAACAAACAGCTTGCTACTTTGAAATTCCAATACAACTTCTGTTTATATTTTTAATATATATTATATTTCTGACCAAAGAGTCCTATGTCTATCATGTGAATGCAAGAAAGTTGTATCTGCAATGACGGTCAAATGTTACACTTATGTAATACCTTGTCGGTAAAAATGCAACAAAAACTTCATCAGTTGTCTCTCTTATGTCAGTGGCTCTTGAAATGGATCTTCAGGTGATACTGTCACTTGAGCTATATCAGGAGCTACTGGTCCAAGGCTGGGCATTTAGGGGTGTGATGCAATTTTTGCATTAGCATAGCAAGTTGTTGTCAAATTGATGATTGTCTAATGATTGCTTGCCATTTTGTTATACTAAGCTACCCTGTATAATGGAATTAACTATCAGTCTTTAAAAAAAAAAATAGTATATGCCCAAAAAGTTTCCAATGCATGACAAATCAAAAAAATAAATTTTCTGACAAATTTTTGTTAAAAACATAACCGATTTTCCATTTTTAGTATATTGTGTTAAAAAGGGCTTATTCTGTAAGACAGTGTTTTTTCGATGAAATAATGCTTGATTATTTTCCAATTTCAGTTTTTTTTATATTTGCTTTTTGGTTTGTCTTTTTGAATAAACACACACACACACAACAATTAAATCTTAATTGATATTTCTCTTTCGTGTTTGTTTATAATAACATTAGTATTTATTTTGAGATGAAATGGCATTGTAAAAACTAAAATTGATTGCTTTTCAAAAATCAATTCCTGATAATCACATTTGAATACGCCAGTACAAGAAAATCCCAACTCCAATAGCTCCCTTCTGTAAATTATACTTACAAAATATAAATACATACCAATCTCTTACAATGCTTTCCCATCACTAAAAAGCATTTCCATGTCTATATCCCAATTATAGTGTCACATTTGACTTTGTAGTTGACTGTTTTAGACATTGTTAGATAATTACTATAGTATTAAACAGCCAGTACAAGAATACCCCAACTCCATAAGCTCCCCTATGCAACTATATACTATAACAATTATCTAACAATGTCAAAAAAAAATCACATTTAAGGTCAAATGTGACACTATGATTGGAATATAGACGTGGAAATGCGTTTTAGTGATGTGAAAGCATTTTCAGAAATGATATTTTGTAAATATAGTTTACAGAAGGGAGCTATTGGAGCTATTCGGGGTTTTTCTTGTACTGGCGTATTCATTTATTGAAACAGTTTAAAAACCTGACTAATATTAAACATAAAATTCTTATTACACTTTGCTGTGTAGTTACTAACTAAATAGAGATTATATTTTGTTTCATAGCTACTGCTGTTATTGAATTGTTCCCAATATCTCACATTTATTACATTGTGTTTATGTAAATTTGATTAAGATTAGAGAGGACCTGTTTGAATACAATATAAAATATTGGTTTTTAATTTGATGGGTTTTATTTAGCATCTTGTGCAGAGGTGGTTTTCAGGATATCCCACAATGCATTATTCTGATACACTGATAGATAATAGGCAATAATGGTTTTCTGGACAAGGGGCTATTAGGAATTTGAGAATTCCATTGGATAGTACTCATTCATATCTTTCTAGGGATGTGTTTCTTTTCACAATAGCCCAGTGTTTACCCACATTGCTGACACCTCAAAAACCTCAGAAACCTGTACATAAGTATAGGAGTTGAATTGGATTTGCAGGCATATTGTACACTGTTGCATTGCATCGTGGGATATTGTTAAAACCTCCTCTGCATCTTGTGCTTACTTTATATGTTTCTGTAGATATGGTAATGCATGTAGTTCAAATAATTTTACTACTTTTTTCATTATACCTATTTTCTTATGAGACCAAACTATGTTTTTTTTTCATATTTTGCTTATCAGATTATTTAAACTTTGAATTTATAAAGTGGTGTAAATAAAGTAAATCTTCTGTGCATCAAAAATGTCAGGTTGGCTTTGCTTGGAAAGTGGGGTAACACAGCGGTACTTCCCTGCTAATTACACACCAATTACTCCCAGGTTAAATGTCTAGTCCAAGCGCTGTGCATTTAGTTCAACTCCATCACTTGGATATATTTTTTCTGGACACTATGGTCTTTTTTTCCCTTCAAATGAAACAGTCAGAAATTGACCACTTAGATATGTGAATCTTTAAAAAGGGAATTTATTCAGGAAAAGTGAATTGATAACTAGTGATAGTTGAAGACACGGTTTTCCGTGATATGGAAAAACAGAAAAATTCATGGAATATGGATTTGCTCACGGAATTTCACTAAATGACACAGAGCAGTGAAGAATAATTGTATAAAAAGTCTGACGTTTGTGTTGATATGCAACATATAACAAGGAAAAGTGATAACTGAGCAGTAATCAGCCACTGAATAAATCTATTCTAGCATTAATTTGAATATTTTACAAGGCAGTTAGTTGGTGATGCGCAATTTCAATATGGATCCGAAGAGACGACTGCAGTAAACATTTGGACAGTTTGGTTTCAGTTTTCAGTGCTTTACCACAAACGCAAAATTACGGAAAACGTCCAATTTATAATACAGATTTTAAATTTAGGAAAAATCGTGACTTAAGTGATCCGAACAGAAATTGTATTTCCAAAAGTAGTTAGATTAAAGCGTTTGGTGATGCACATAATTCAAAACTCCCAAGAGAATTGGTGTGCAATATGCTTAGGACAAATCTAAATTTAAATATAGTGTACCAATATCTTGGCACACTTTATGAATATACAAATTAATATCAGCATAAAGCGCATGATGGGTGTTTATGCAACAGCTCCAATATTCAAAATGTTATCAACACATCACCAGAACATTGATGTTTAAAAAATAGAAATGGCACACACATGTATGTATGCATACATGTATGTCTGAACTTTCATTGTACCTATGTGAGAGCTTTGTATGGGATATAACTAGTGCCAAGGGGGAGGGTTGAATATGAATTTGATTACTTACTTTTCTAACCAGCAATGTTAAAGTCTTTTACAATTGATCGTAACATTGTATATATATGGAAATTTTAAAATGGTGGAAATTTTGAATTCCTTGTTGAAAAAAGCATCTTCCGTAAAATTATTAAGCGGATGAGTTAAAATTTTTAGCCATGTAAGCTTTGAACTAAGGAATTGTAAATACAGGGCTTATAAGAATAAGATACAGAATAGTTTGTGATCTACTGAACTTTTCCGTCAACAGAAGAGAAATGATATACATAAGACAACATAAAGCTAAATATAGAGATATTTGCTTAGTTCTTTATCTATATTTTTCTGTATTCGGCATAGTATACCTTCAAAACTGGATGTTAACAGTACATCAAGCAAATAGGCAGTCTGTGACCATTTATCCCTCAGTCTGTGTGGGACAAGTGCAAGTTGTCAACACATCAAGATAGCTGTTTGTACAAAACACTGGGGATATCCTTAAGCTGTTGTTTTCAACAAAATCTGTAATTGTAAAAGACAGACGAAATAAGTTATAAGTAAAAGAAATGTACAGTTGGTAATCTGCTGGCTATTTATGAATAAAGACGTGTGGACCAAACATAAAATGTTGTTTATGTTGCGAATCTGATGATAAATAAGTGTTTGTTATTTCACATTCAGGGAGCATTATGTGAGGAAAATAATTGTGCTCATTAATTTACCACAAGTCTTCAAATTGACACTTTGAATGATCATTTTTAAGGTATTGAACCAGTATACCACAAGTACTGTGTATGATGTTCAAATTTCCTGTTTTGAATAATAACTTGGTGTAAACAAAAACAGCCTTCCAAATATAAAAATGTGCTTTTAAAAAAAGTGTACATATATCATAACATTTATTAACTTTTAGAGCATGTATCGTAATTTCTACTGTAAAATGCAATATCGAGAATGGAATCAAATTGTGTTAAAAATGTAACACTTTCTTTTTTATTTGATGATAAAAGGGTGTTTTGCTTTAAAATAAGATCTACCAGGCAGTTCAAAGCAGCTATCAGGTGTAAGTGGCTTTTGATAGATGGATCTCATTTTGGCAATCTGGATATAGAAGTTTATGATCATGTTGGTTTGTAATTAACAAATGACCCTCTGACATAATAGAGAATCGATAAGAAGCATTTATTACCAGCAAGTAGTACAGGTTGCTTAACATAGCCTAAAGCAAGATATCAAGCTATGGTAACCTGCGTCAGTCTCGGACGTCTTACAACTGACACCAAAATTCAGCTTAGCAAAGTTCTTATAAGATTAGACCTTCCCTGCCCATTTCCCACTTCCCACTTCCCAATCCATCATAATTTATGTGTTTAATGACTTTAATTTGACCTTTTCTATAATGAAAGTTTGCTTATTTAAACATTTACAATTTCTAATAATAGTCCTTTCAATTTAGATTAGAATAAAAACAAGCATGTGCATCTTAGAGATTGATTCCTGCGGAATTTGCCTTTAAAGGAAACAGAGAATGGCGCAGTGACCACTCGGATATGTACTTCAGTTTGGCCATAATCTATTGCTCACAAGTGTAAGGTTTGGTTTTGTCGGATTTCGTAACCTCAAGTATGTCTCACGTGACAAGGTCAAGCATATAATCCATATTCTAAACATTCACTTGTGAATATTCCAGGACAGGAAACCGGCATCAATTGACGAGTAGGAGGATAGCAAATACTGATGTCATTGTGCAATTCTGCATAACCTGTTGTTATTCGGTTTTGTTAAAAAGTTTCAATTGATTATTAAAATTCAAGTATATCATGAAATATTAAATTAAACGAGATGCTATATAAAGAAAGTGGATTATACAAAATAACAACACCCAAATCAAAACAGATAATCCATTCACATTTCAGGGTGTGTGGAACCACTCAAAACTTATTACAAGGTGTCAGATCACTAAAAGTCTCTTTTTGTTCTATATATTTTATTGAAAAATAAAAGAATCTGAATCTAATTAGGAGTCATATTATTAGCATATCAAACTTGGCAATGCATATCTCTCAACTTTCTGTGGTAAAACAATACATTTCATGCAACAAGACAGAAACATTTTATCGATAATGAGTTTAAATTCAAAGCTGTCCTAAAACTCTGTCAAAATGACCTACATATATTTTGGATTTCAGCACATAATAGTTCATTCTCTTCTAGATGTTATAAGCGTGCATAAGCAAATCGGAATATGTACTTTTTTGTAATTAAGAACATGTAATGTAATCCAAACATTATAATATCTTAATGTTTTACAAATGTGTTTGAAATGTTAAAAGAAATATACGACTTCTTGCCTGAAGAGTTAATGAAAATCTGAATTGTTTCTGTGTCAAATTGCATTTCAAATGGTAGGAATCATTTGAAATTGCTATTCTTGTAGCAAATATTGCTTGTTTGTATTGTAGAGCAATAAAAATGTCAGGTATAATTGATTGTAAACCATTGATAAATGTCAATCAGCCCTGAAGAATGCCAAGGATTTAGCTATTCTCATAACTGCATTACATGTTGTTACATGTTATCAATTTGAAATCGGATTTGTTGATGTTTTAACTCATCCGTATTTTATGTGATAACATGGAAACTAACTATTTGCTCATTGATCAAAATAAATAATAGATTGTACCAGTCAGACAGTTTATAAGAATATTGTATAATATGGTGAAATTTTGATAACTTTTCAATATGGGCTTTTATTCGAGCATCGACGTTTAAGCTCATCACTCTCAATTTTGCGACAAATGATGCATGCCTAAGAGATAGATATAATGGATATGTTCTATAAATGATAGATACTCATATCCAAACTCCTGTCTAGATAAAATCAAAACAATAATGACACCTGACACTCACTCACCTTACTCATGCAATCTCAGGTGCACCTCACCAAAATATATCGCCAAAGTTCCTCACTACTCTAATACACTCATTACAAGTTCAATTCATACACATTTAGTTTACTTTGATTGACATTAAAGTCTTTTAGTAGTTTGTTACTGAGTTTCCTTTTGCTACATGGAACTATTGGAAAGCAGTGGCGTAGCCAGATTTTTTGGTCAGGGGGGG
>JXSR01S029723.1:16264-27072 GCA_000969725.1 Ophiothrix spiculata | reverse complement strand
AAAATAATAAATACAATGGAAAATACAAGATAAACTAGACAGTTAATTCAAATAAATAATAGAATACAAGAAACATATAAAATAGAAAGTAACACAGCAAAGATAAAAGAACACATGACGTTTTAAATGTTGAAACGATGTTTAAAAAAAGAAAGAAATACCCTACAACATAATAAAAGAACGGAAAACAAACAACATTTTGATATATAAAATTAATGGAAAAAAATGATAAACAAGAAAAAGTAGGCCTATATAACTTAGGTTGTATTTGTGTGCGAAAGAAGCCACACAATTAAAAAGATAATTTAAGCAAAATGAATTAACATGATTAAAGTGATCCCTCGGTCGGGTGGCAAGAATCGTGACCACCATCCACCCTATCTTAAAACATAGAGACCCCAAGTTCTATAAATTATAAAAAATACCGTAAAACATATAACATAAGAGGATGAAATGAAATTAGAAAAACTTCATGAAATAGTTAATCAAAATGGTTTTGAAATAGGCCTATGTTTTTAAATGTGCAATTTAGGAGTATAATACCAAATACGAAATTGAACAAAAATATCACGACTCTGTTTGTCTACCGGAATATTCTACAGCTATCACAAACTAAAGCCAAACCAAATCTATCAGAAACAAAATAAAACATTGAGTAAGGCTAGGTTCAGATGAGTGCATTTCACACGTCAAATTAAAACA
Source organism: Ophiothrix spiculata (assembly GCA_000969725.1). Lineage (NCBI taxonomy): Eukaryota > Metazoa > Echinodermata > Ophiuroidea > Amphilepidida > Ophiotrichidae > Ophiothrix > Ophiothrix spiculata. Next base: position 26,370 of record JXSR01S029723.1, on the reverse strand, counting down.
TTTTTAGAAAAACAAAATAATACTGAACAATTTATTAAAATTCATAAACACAAAAGATGTTAAAAGTTATAAAACAGGCAACCTCAGAAACCAACACAATATCAATGATAAATCTATGCGTAAAGAAATTTACCATCTTCAGCTAAACACGACTTGTACGACTGCTGCCCGCATGCATGAATGTGATACTGCAATGCAGCATTCGCCATGCACATTCTATTTTTAGTGCGTGTAGTGCAGTCGTCATGCACAAGCACGGTCGATGAACTTTTGGCTATCTATGCAGTACCTGCGTAGTTGGCACCACTGTTACAGCGTAGTTGAGTACTGATGGCTGATAGACGAAGGTCCTATATATATGATGGAACCATAAAAGCGTAACTTGTATGTAGCTTTGGTTGTAAGCTGTAGTTGCCACTGCTGTAACCAACATGTTGGGCCCCATGTAATTACTACTACATCAGTGTAGTAGTGAAGGCACACTCTGCAATTTGCAACGCAGTTCAGCCGTTGCGGAGTAGCAGTACTGGAACAGCGCTGGCGCAATGCTGCTACTCTGCGACGGTGTAACTAGATTGGTTTTCAGTTGCGGCAGGGACCAGCCCTCTGCACCATTGTTGAACAGTTTACATTGGCTACCAGTCAAGCAACGTATTAGCTACAAGTTACTGATGTATGTTTTTAAATGTATTCATTCCACCGCTCCAAGTTATCTTGTTGAACTCATTCATCTTCTGAGAAACCAATCAACGCATGAATACAGGGCTCGGCTTCGTTCCTCTTCAGATCTCACACGTCTTTCTATTCCCAGATCTTTTAAGACCGCTGGCGATTCTTCATTCATTGTTTGTGCTCCTCGGTTGTGGAATGAACTTCCTATTGATCTGAAAGAGGCAACATCCATCCCTGTGTTCAAGCGGCTGCTTAAAACACACTTGTTTCCTGTGTAGATTTGCTTGTATTTTTCCATTTGTTTTTTATCCTTTTTCTGTGTTTATTTCTTATTGTAAGGCGCTCTGTTCTTTGTAGGGCGCCATATAAGAACTTGGTAATAATAATAATGATAATAACTACAAAAATAGCAATCCCGCTGTGTACATTTGAGATTATACAAATACTACATGGTCAGAGGTGATGTAGTGCAATCTATCTTTCTTGAGACTTGTGACTATTATCCTGAGACCGCAGACCGAGGGATAATAGTCTCATAGCCAGTACCGAGGGATAGATAGTTGCACTGCTTCAACGATATAACCATGTATTATTTGCTTTATTATACCTCACTTTGACTCTGGGGATGAGGTCGTAAGGAAAGAATGTACAAACTACCACACTGGAAATAGTCTGCTCTTGCCTACAACTGGCCAATGAATGAATATGAAAAATTCATTAATATTTATGAGGTATAATAGAGTATCTTTTACATGCACCTGATGATTGGTATAGGGGTGTGTGCTGTTCGCTATAATCGTATGATGTGAGATTTTCACAGCAGCTCAGATATTGGTGCAAGGCTTTTCAAAACAAAACAAAAAACACAAAAAGAGGGTTTGGTTGACACAACTTAAGCTTAAGCTTACACAATGTTCATTTAATCCAGTTTTATTCGATTTATGGTTGAAATTCTAGACTCATTTTGGGGCATCTATCCATGATCACTGATCGCGAGGTGATGGTTTATTATGTCATCATTTGGAGTAAAGCCAAAATTCTTAGGGAGAACACAGGTGGCTTTGGTAGAGACATTCACAAAATTTTCAACTTTATTTGTTTTGGGAAATTTTAATTTGTCTTGAAAGGTATAAAAATTACCTTTAAAATGAGGGGTCAACCACTTCATATGAGTTACAAATGGCAAAGTTATGGATGAAAAACATACATCGAAATTCAACCAAATAATGCCAAAAATTGGGATCCCCTATGGGAAATTTCTACACAGTTTTCTATGTTTTGACCCATTTTCTAATCTGGCGGGGCTCCTAATAAAAATGCGCTTTTATTTCATAGCATGTGTTTGGTATCATTTGAAAGGTATTGTTTCAAAGAAAATGCATATTTTTTTATATCCTTCGAACTTGAACAGAATTAAAGTTAAAGCTTAAAAACTAAACTGACACACTTTTTAAAAATGTTACAGCGCCCTCAACGTGATCATATATGAAATACCCTAGCTTTGGAGGGGCAAAACCAGCCTTACCATACTATGCACAGGCGATTATCATTCTCTATATCAATTAAACATTTTGTGAACTTCTGCAAATACTTAATCTATTTCCTCTTCCATTCAGTTACAAAATCTGGACTTTGACCTTAACAATATGTTTCTTTCCCCAATATCAACATGTAAGTCTGCAAAAGAGATTCTACATAACCTATTGACCACCCCTTGTAAAGTTTTGATCCACATGGAGCTCATTTGGGAGTGATAAGCACTTGTCAAACAGGTGTGCCATTCAGATATTGGTCAACTTTGGGTTTGCCTTTTCAAACGTTAAAGGATCATGGTCCGATTGCTTTAACTTTTTTCAAACTTTTTGAGATTTTGGTACCAAAATATTCCTCATATTTTTCTCATACATAACTCATGTGAAATTTCACGGCCAAGTTAAGTTCCGTTTTGGAGATGTGTCTAATTATGGTAACCATAATTAAATTTACATGGTAATGTATAGGAAGCTCTGAAATACAAAATTGTCCGTAAAATTAAAATGGTTTGACCGATTCAGTTGAAATTTGAAACTTAAACCTCGTTAGTGGCTAAATAAATAAATAATAAATAAAGCAGCATTTGTTAAGCGCCTAGTCAAAAAAAGTCAAAGCGCTTTACAACTTACACTACAATTTACATTACAGCTTAAACTACAACTTACACTACAAATGTGCCAAAGCACAAAGTATTAAAAACAACAATATAACAAAGAAAACACATGAGCAAAAAAATTGCACCAAAAATTAAGGCATCCATGAGGCGGTGGAGCACACACTACTTTGGAAAAAGATAGAATTTGAGACCTTTTTTAAACTTGCTGACGGTCGAACATTTGCGTAAAGATGCTGGTAGAGAGTTCCATATGCGTGGAGCAATGACATGAAATGATTTATCACCGTGTGCGAGTCTAGTACGTGGAATAGTCAGAAGGAAGTTGTCATCACCACTTCTCAGGTTAGCCCTTTTGGGAGTATACTGTGTGAGAAAAGCAGTGAGGTATGATGGAAGAAGTCCATGAAATCCTTTGAAGGTGAGCAACATGAGTTTGTAAATGATCCTAGATTTGATTGGTAACCAGTGGAGTTGGTCATACCTGTGTGCACGAAAAATGGTTCTGGCGGCCCGGTTCTGTAAGGTTTGTAGTTTCTTATAGTCTTTAGCCGAAATACCATGAAGCAAAGAATTTGAATAATCCAGGCGAGATAAAACCAGTGACCGGACGAGGTGGTGGCAGCTATCAACGGTAATGAAACGGCGGATTCTGTATATATTACGTAAGTGGAAATTGACAGTTTTTGATGTAGCCTTAACATGGTCCGTCATTGACATAGTGTGATCAAATACAACGCCTAGATTCTTGATGGTACCAGATGGTTTGACTGTACTGTTTCCAATTTGAATGGTGACGTCACTGATGAACTTGTTATTATAGGCAGAAGATGTAATGAAGAACTCGGTCTTTTCATGATTAAGCTTGAGTTTATTTGCGCTCATCCAGTCACTGATTTCAGTTACACAGGCCGAGAGACGGGAAACAGATCTTTCGGCATCACCGTGAATCCTCGGATTAAAGCTGGAATACAACTGGACGGCTACCTTCCATATGGCATTGAACTAAATTTTGAAAAATCAGACCAAGCTCCTTTAAGTTGCAATGTTAAAGGTAAAGGTGATGCATTGACTTTGCACAGGTTGGAGCACTCATCTCTCTTTTGAAGCAAATTGGGAGACTTCACATTTTGGTGTTATATTTGCAGAGGGGGACATGCATGGCCTAGCGGTATAAGTCCCATGATTCTTAATCATCAGGCATTGTGAGTCGTGGGTTCGAATCTATAGTGGGCAGTGTGTGTAGTGCCCTTCAGCTCTAGTGTGCTCCTTTAATTTCCACCCAGGTGTCAAATTGGTATCGGCTTTCTTCATTGCTGAAAAGGTAATAGACCTTTTCAAAACACGACTACCCGAGAATTTCCGAAGCTGATTTTACACTTTCCGGCAATTGCCGAAAGAAAAGTGACTCTTCAAAACAATAACCAGAATGTTAAGTTCGCGTTCTCGTTAATTGGTTGTGTACGAATTCGAACTTGGAATAAGCGTCAGCACTACAGAGTCACTTTCAATTTGATCGCCCTGATGCAACTTCAAATCGTAAGGTAAGCTTAATCAGCGCAGATCAGCCGATTTCAAATGGAAATTTCACTCTTTATGTCGGTGAGCTTATGGTACCATCGGCCAAAAGTTGTTCAGAATGAGTGTATCTAATATTGTATGGGTCTGGTTCTATTTATTTTTCACTTGTATTGCACTGAAATGCGAGTGATTTTTCAGAATTTTTTTGTTGACAATTGTTGACAAAATCGTGCATACTAATGAGCTTGTACGTGATTGGTTGAAAAAATGGCCATGTGATCAATGTTCCGGAGATTTTCGAATGGATTTTGAAAAGGTCTATAGACTCGCAGGGAAGAAGGTATATGGCTATCCCCTCACTGCAAAATACAACAAAATAGTGGAGTGAGGCCCAATCGCTTCGAAAGAAAGATGAGCACTACGACCTGTGCAATTATACAAATGGAATTGGGAGACTCCATATTTTGATGTTATATTTGCAGAGAGGGGAGCAAAACACCCGGGAGGGGGGTTACTTACACTGACAAGGTATACATGTATGTGTCTGCCTTTTCGGGAGAGTTTTAACAGATTTTGGTATAGTGAAGGGGTGGTTTTCATCAACAATGAATTCCATGCCAATTTGTCTAAATTGGGTGTATTTTGGGAAAATTTGCTCAAAAAGCAAAATTTGATTAAAATTGGGAGCTTTTTGGTCAAAATTGGTATACTGATGGGTTGGTTTTTCAGTCAAAAATAGGTATAGAGATGGTCAAATTTTCAAAGTCCGACAGGCACATATATGTACAAAATTGTTTGAAGAACCGCCAGGCAAAACACCTGTTTCCCTTAATGCCTTCCCAGCATTGAAAAAAATGGTACCAATTTAAAACCTGGGTCAGAAAGGGAACATGCACTTAAAATACTTGTCGCCAGGATTAGAAATGTGCTACCCAAACTCTGGGATGTACAGTCCAATATTGTAACAGTCAAGTCACAATATGGTGACCGCATGGCAATGTAATTGACTCAGGAACCAAGCATACTCACAGTTCCTTTCATCATATGTAAGAAATGCACTTTGACTACTTGTTGCCAGAATTAGAAATGTGCTCCCCAACCTAAGTCAAGTCACTATATGGTGACCGCATGGGGAAATTGACTATGTAATCACCCATCAAGCATACTTACAGTTCCTTTCATCATATGTGAGAAATAAATTGCACAAGTTGACTTCTTGCTTCCAATCAGGATTGGGCATGTGGTCCATAACCCATCCTCTGTGATGCCATGCACCATAGGATTTAGGGCTCTCTTGAAGACAGGCCTTCAAAAAAGATAATTCATTCTCAAACAGATCCTGAAGCTGTTCTTTGGATCTGCAAAATAAAATGTACATTGTTGTTATTGGTTGGTCCAGGTTTTTATATAAAACAAGGACAAAATGTTTTGCTTTAGCTAGCCTACTTGTGTTATAATCAAGGAGTTATTGTACCTCCCAATTATATTCGGAGTTTGGCCCGATATCCAGGCAGATCGCATAAATCTTCACTCGACACATATATAGCATGTGCATTTTGTTTCCCACGCAAACCGTGTCTACGTTTCAAGTAGCGTGTATTGCGACTTGCTCTGATCAAAGTACGCCAATTTTCCTGCCAATCCATTGCAAATTAAAGACTCTCAAAGTGAGGCAAGCGGAGCCGTAAAATGCCAGAGGTACAATAACTCACCCTCCATGAGCGACAATTCAAGATGCCTGCCGTCCCATAGGATTGTACATGGCGGTGAAATCAAAATGGCAATGAGTACCAATTCCCCCTTTTAAATTCCTTGGTTATAATGGATCAGACACATTTTGGAATATTGGTTATTCACCACATTTAAAAATCTTCTATTAAGTACATTACTATCTTGAAGGTGGACAACTGAGCAACTCTTGCATGCATTACAATTTCATTTTTCATATAAAATATGATAAAAGTCAAGGAATAATAAATATTGATATCTATACGAATTAGTTAAGGGACTCTATAATATTGTACGCTATCATCAGCCATTTCATTTGTCATGGTTTCACAAGCTCCCCGAGATTTGTACAGGCTTCCATGAGATAATTAGCTGTCCAAGGGAATTTCAAGCACACTCAACTTTTGGCACCAACGTAGTTCGAACTCAAGGCCTTTCACACCACAAGCAATTAGGTAACTTGAGCTTTAATGTAGCACAACAACTTTGAATGGTAAAGACATAATCACATGTTACAGTATATGACAAAGTGGCATTTTACTTTGAAACCAAAATAGGTCTGGTTATTTTGCCATCTCCATATGACCATTGTATTCCTTTTACAAAGATAGAGTTTAAAATATACAAATTATATTTCACATGAAAAATCTTTGTTTTTAAGAAACTTACTTTTCCTCCATAAAATGCAAGAATATTTCACGACGGAAATTCCACAGTGACGTAAAATCACTGTTAGCAGACAACAGGTGGCCGGTTATTGCCATGGCTTCTTCATCCAGCTCGCCATTTTTTCTCTGAAAAGATGTAAATACAAATACTGCCTTGAGGCTTGAACATGAGAAAAAATTGAGGGATGTTCAAAATGAAAGTAAAACATTTTGATTCTTACCAGAAAACTTTGTTAACAATTCACATAATTTCCCACCCTGCAACCTTTATATGCCCCATAAATTTCGTCAATTTTCAGTTCCTTCAACATTGCTTTACCCCAAAAAATCAAAATATTTCATTAAATTGCTTTGTAAACTGGGCGGGCAAAAAAGTACACAAACAGGAAGCAATGCATGATGGGATACACAATATCTTCTCGTTGGACCACTTAATTTTTTATAGCATCCAAAAAATATTGATTCCCTTTTTAGGACAAAAATATTTTGATTCCCCCCCCCCCTCATCTAGCTACTTCATTGTTTCTGTGGGGTCATTGAGGGGAAGCAACCTGGAGCTCACGGGCTTGATTACATTTTGAATGTAAACAAAAAAGCATTAAAATATCAATATTTTTTGTATTCCCCCTTAATATAGATTTGATTCCAACTTTTTTAGGGTACAAAATGTTTTTGATCCAATCCCTTTCTCCAGCTCCCTCTATACTTTGATCAACAGTAAATAGGCGGGAATTATGAGGCTTTTCTTCATCCGCAAGTAAACATAATCCCAGTTACACGCGCGCCTTAGATAATGATGCGCGAGTCACACGTGCAGCGCTATTTGGTGTTGATCAAAGTATCCCAAGGTATTTACAACAAGCCCTTAAAATGCACTGTCATGGTCTACCTTATCAAATGCTTTCTTTACGCCTCCTGTATACTTGAGTTCTTTCTTCTCTCTTTCTTTCCGTTTTGCTTCTTGTTGTTCAGCAGTAGTCCTCACTTTAATTCTTCCATGCTAAAAAAATTAAAATCAAATCAAATCAACAGTTATTATTATACATAAAAACACATCTATTTTAGATGCAGGAGGAAACTGAAGTGCCCGGAGAAAACCTGCGAGGACGAGTATGGATCGAACACGGGCCACAACGGTGAAAGGCGAGAGCAGAAACACTGCGCCAACCCTGTCCCCCAAAAATTGGACCTAAAAGTAAGATCGGGGTCATGAAAGCAGCATCCCATTCGTCGCTTTTACTTGAACGTTTTTGCTGTTGGAGCTAAAGCCTATAGTAAATTTGGTGAGAATACCCACACTTTATGACTATGACCCTACAATTTCATACAGAATCTGTGGTACTATGTCTGCTCTAATCTAGGTCTTGTCTTGTTTAAATAGATCGATAGCATAGATGCTTGATGTGATAATTCAAAAGATAGTAGACTAGTTATCACCAACATGACTTCAAATATAATGAGGGTTGAGAGCCACAAGGCCATATTTGCACCTTTGTTGCCCATGCAAATATGGCCTTGTGGCTCTTTGGTGCCTGTGGCTGTGCAAATAAGGCCTACAAGTCGTGGTTCTCAACCCTTGATATCTGTTAGTCTCAGTCTCAACACAAAATTTGTTTATACCCTCGATTTCAACAATAAATCCCTAATTATCAGCAGCAGCCTGTGGTCTGTCACAACCATTTGAAATCTCAACATATCTTTTGACTGTATTCAACAGTTTCTAAATAACTTAAATCACTCCCAATTAATAGCACAGCACAGCACATCAGAGCACATTTACTTTAAAATGTCATATACTTGAACACACAACGATTGAAGCCAGAAAAACTATTGTTTTCAACCTTTTTATCTGGTTATCAATGTTAGGCCCTTGAAAGTTGATTGCCTAAGCCAAAATCCCAAAATAATTCATTATTTGATTTTTTTTGCAAGTAAAGTACATTTTTGTTGAGTTTTTCATAATTTTATGAATGATTTTTTTGAAAATAAGGTTCTCACAACGGCAACAAAACTTCATATAAGTTCATGAATAAGAAGTCAAAAACTACCTCAAGACCTATTATAGAGGTACACAGACTCTTAAGTTACCCTGCGATTTACTTTAATTTCAGTGAATAATGAAATGGTGGAAAATAATTATAATGAATAATGAAAGAGTCACCTCGTCACAGCTGAGAGCTGAATGCTACGGGAAACTGGGAAAAATTAACTTTCAAGGGCCTTATCTACAGACTATTAACAACATGATGGACTGTTCACTGACCTAGAAAGGTGAAACGGGTATGTGTGGCCCAGTCAAGACCCCCTTTTCACACCTTGTCTGCCACTCCCTAGACCCCATTTTAAGCACAACCTTTAGTTCGCAAGCCTTATTTTCAAAAAATTTCAGTTCCCTAGCCTCATTTTTTGAAATTTAGTCCCCAAGACCCCCATTTCAAGCAAAATTTTTGCTTCCAGAGCCCAGATTTTGCCCAAAAAATAGTTCTGAAGTGTTGTTTTTTGGTCCCTTCAGTTCTCTAGACCCCCTTTTCAGAGTCAATATTCCGTTCCCTAGACTAGGCTTTCAGATATCGGGGCCGCACACTCGTACCAAAACCCAAAGTTGGGTGCCCCCCCACCCAGGGATCAACATAGTCTATGCATAGAGAGGAATTTGCATTTGATCAAAACTTTAGTCCCAGTGTTCAGAGAACAAACTCTTTATAATTCTGATCCACCCTTATTACAAAATCACCCTTTTAATACAACCATGGAATCAAGACATTTATCCAATCTTTTATATAAACTTGATTTTGCAAACCAACCCTTTATAAGGCCCTTATAACTTGATAATGAGTTTCCCGTCCTCCGCCCTCGTTATGATTTTGGATCTGCGTTTCTAAGGTGAAAATCCCAAAATATTTCATTTTAAAATCAGCCAATTACAACATCGTTTTTTTGACTTTTTTCTGCAATTTAGAATCAATTTCATATTTTTTCTGAGCTCAGAATCGTTAAATGACTCTTAATTTTAAGCGCTTGAAATTTAATTCTGATTACAACAGTCTCAACTATAGACACATCTTTATTTTTAAAAAACCCTATAGATCCTCCTAAGATATCCTTTGACATTGTCAGTTGATTTATTAAAATGTCTTAAAAAGTTAAATTCTGAATTAGAACTTTTCTTTAAATCTGAATGTATATCTGTGTGGTGGCTAGTTTGCAGCAAACTTAGTAAGACCGGGTAGAAGACATTCTCTTTTATCAGGAAGGTCTTTTATCTTTTACGAATTCTCCCCTATACTAAGTTTGCACATTGAGCTATACAAAACCGAGGAGCACCAAAATTTTCCCTTTAAAATATTGATACTCACTCCCAAATTGGTCTG
>JXSR01S029720.1:20216-38469 GCA_000969725.1 Ophiothrix spiculata | reverse complement strand
CATTTGTCATGATTTTAATGATTTCTTGAAACGGCTCCACCTTATTTGATATACCTATTCCTGACTTAGGTCCCAAAGCTAAATCGTGAACTGAATCCATAGGCCGAAACCATAGTCCGCCTCCAAACAAAATTTTCCCTACCAAATATTTGCCATCGAATTTAAAGTATGTACGGGTAACAAACATTTGGTCCACTGTATATGGTAATTCAAAAACATGTATAATCTAGCGCGAAATTTTATTTGGTCTCAACTCGGTGTTGAAGTTATTTTGTTGGAGTCACTCGTCATTTTGACGTCACGACCAAATGTTTGGTAGCGAAAATTTTTGTTTGGAGGCCGACTATGTTTTCGCCCATAGTCCGCCAATTGTAGAGGATATATAGCAAGAAAGTCCAATTTTGTATTTCAATGAAAATCAACATTTTCGGGTTGGCCATATTTTAGCGTCACGTTGTCGTCATTTCGTGACCAATTTACGTACATTTAATGGAAAAAGGAGAAGACCCTATCCTCCGGGCGTATCCTATAATACTATGGTATCAAACAATAACACTTTGGGTGTCCAATAAAAGATTTGCTGGGCACTGCAACCCTTATTGCAGTGAATTTATCGCGCTGCATGTTTCATTTTCTCCATTCAGGTTATGTAGTTAGTGGGGCAGGTTGCTAAGATCTATCGCCATTTGTAAAGAAAATTTAAATTTTAAAAAAAAATCTTCTGAGACCAATTTTGCACCATAATGTACATAAGGACATGTGAATTCTGACAAAATTTCATCAATTAAACTCCTTCCCTTCTGGTGATCTTTAAAACAGTCAGATCAGTTTTACCACGTAAAAATCTTTAAGCAAATTCCATATTTTCATTCCCAACAGTCATTTTTGAAGTGGGAATGAAAATATGGAATTTGCCTAAAGATTTTTACGTGCAGCGGTGTGAAAGTCATGTGAAAAAAGAGCTGAAAAAAGCTGAAAATAGTGGCAAAATGCCAAAAAAACAGGCTGAAAATGAAAGAAAAAGCTTAAATTAGGACTCTTTTTGAAGGCATCAAAAAAAAAGCTGAAACCAGCTTAAGGTGTTTGGTCCATGAGAGATCCGCTCGAGCAATTTTAGTATAAATCGGCATGAATGATATTTTATCGATGTAGAACCGATTTTTAAAATAAAAATTGGGGGTCACGGGACTCGTTTTTGCATGAGAGTCTGTTTAAAAACACCATTTTTGGAGGTTTTGGAGGACAAATTAGTACAGGGGTCTATGGGAAATGTGGCAAAAGTGAAATTATTTAGTGTTGATTCAAAAAATCTGCTCGAGTAATTTTGATAATTTTTTTTTTATAAAAGTTGCGCACAAGTATGTTCTTTCAAATAAAAAAATAAAAATTGGGGGTCACGGACTTAATTTTCCAGACAAATATTGAAATATGGCAATTTTTAGCTTCAAAACACTACTCAGAGTATATGCGCATGCGTATTGCGGCACTTACTAACTCGGAAACTAACGCGTGGACGGCGCGTGGACCAAACACCTTAAAAGCTGAACTCTCACACCCCTGTACGTGGCAAAAACTGTATTTTTGCAGTGAAAATATAAACAAATATTAGAGATAATACTTATATGATATACTGACACTACAACAGAGTTCTATACAAAGTAGCTATCTCTACTAAGTGAAAGGCCCCTCTCTTGGGGGATTTGGAAACCACCATGTTTCAAGCTTGTATTTTTCGGGATGTTTCTACTTTCCTGCTTTTAAGCCACTATAATAAAAATAGTGTTTTTGCGCTCACTTTGAATTTTCACTTAGTGCTGGGTAGCAGCATGAACACCCTCGGATTTTCTTCAACCCTAGGTGGTCCTCTGACTGAAATGAAGGGTGATTTGGGGCCCAATCTTCACAGAGAACCACCCATACTGGATCACCACAAATTCTTGGAAAAACAAGGCTAAAAAATACTAAAAACAAATGGAAGGATATATGATTGAGATGATAAAAACCTAAGATAATGATTTGAGCTTACGAGAAAACTTGAATTCAGGCAAAACCGGGGGCAAAACCCTGGAAAGTGGAATCTCTAAAAATGGTGCAAGGCAAAAACGAGATTCTCTAAAGATTGTTCAAAATCAAGCTTTTCCCTAAATAGGCGGGAAATATGAGGCTTTTCTTCATCCGCAAGTAAACATAATCCCAGTTATACGCACGCCGTAGATGATGCGCGAGTCACAGGTGCAACGCGCTCTGCGTCTCCTGCAGTTGTGCTGTGTCCAGCTACGCACGCGCTCGCCTGTATCAATTCGTGATGTGAAGAGGCCCGCCTATTTGGTCTAGATCAAAGTATAGTTGATTGATACTCATAGATTTACAGTCAAATTTAAATTTAAATCCATGTTGATACTATATCATAGTACAAGGAAATGTCTGCTCTTTCAATTAATACCAAAATCATGGAAATCAGTTGACAAAAGAAGTCACAATGACGTGATAAAGCATGGGGTACCTGAAAATGATGATTTTCATCAAAATACAAAATGGACTTTTTTCCGTGGAGAAGATCAAGATCTCTACAAATAGATGATAGTCTGTAGAGAGTCAGTTAAAAGTGGGAGAAATTTATTTCTTTACACAGTGACTATGTAAAGATGCCTTATGGATCTCATAATTAAATTTTGTTCCTGGTTCTATTTCTTCTGGGCACAGTTTAAAACTTTTTGATACCCCTCGTATAGTACATATACTCAAGAATGGGCTACAAAAAGACTCAATCTACACTTTATAAAGTGGGAACTCATTAACATGAAATGTGTGATGCAGAGCTCTTGTTTTTGAATTTTTAAATGAACAGTCAAAGGTCAAAAACACAAAATCAAACTAAAATAAAATATTATACAAATAATGAATGTTTATAAGAGCAATGGTACAAATATTTCATGAGGTGAAAGATCAAATGCTCCGTTCAAAGAAGGTGAAGCCGAGTTGAATGGGGCATTTGATCTTTCACCAAATGAAAAATTTGTTCCATTGACACAAATAAGAAACATTCATTATTTGTTTTATATGACAGCTAAATAAATCTTTGTAAACAAAACAAACCAAGACAACATCTATGGTACTGTACATGCCGGCTTTAATGCAACGACGCGTCTTTTGCTGCACCCGCAGACTGTGCAAGCGTACTTAATTTAAAGTTACGCCCGTGACTGATGTTGCGTCTTACCAATAAAGGTAACAATGCAATGTATCAAATTTATTGCAGGGCAGTGTTGCACAGTTGGTGACGTTTACTTTCAAATGGACCAAATGACCAATGGCATGTGACCCAAGATGCGCCAATCAAGTGACACATATTTATTTAGCTGTTATAAATTCCTTTAACATTACATGTATGTTTTGGGCAAATCCCCACACCTGATTCTACTGATCGTTGCCTTCACATATGCGTTTCTATGAGGAAGCCAACAATGTCAATACAGCATTTTATTCAGGGCAAGTTAATGACATTTTGAATTAACATTTTGTATTTAATCCTTAAAAACCTGAACAAAAGAATATGGTGGCCATTTGTTTTTGAAGTATGCGGATTTTGTATTACGCCATTTTGTATAAAAGATGCACAAAAAGAATATAATACTGAAATGTTAGGTTTTTATCTTGGTCTCAAGTTGTAAAGTTGTACACAGTTTATGATTTGTATGATTTCATCCGGGGGGGGGGGGGGGGGGCACTCAGGTATTGATGTACACATCACATGAGTGAACATAGATTTACAAAATATCCCCTAAACAAGTTTCCCTTTACCTTCAGAAATACCCCTCAACAAGGATTTCTGTACATTTTTTTGTTCTCAGTGGCCCCTGGGGAATTCATGTTTATGAGTTTCCGCTGTAAATACTAAAATTCTGGATTCTTATCAACACAGTCATCCACACAAACAAACACATAATATAAATAAAAATTGAACCACATTTTCAATTACCGTTACATCATACTAGATGCTGTATTTTTAATATCTCTTTTCCATAAAAACATGTTTGACTGGAACTGCTTTATACTCTCACCAAACATTTTAATGTACTAAAAACTGAAAATACAAAATAAAGTTTTGATAGCCTACACTTGCAGTCAAATTCGATTTTATATAAAATTTCATCAGCTAATTTCATCATAGAGAAATAAGAAGTTTAAATGTTATCTCATAACTAATTGCATGAGCTACAGTAGTTTGTACCTAGCATCCATCAGCCTTAAATACCACAGTTCTGAATCAAGTCACTTAGGCTCAAAACATAGTCCGCCTCCAAACAAAAAGTTTTTGATACCAAACATTTGGTCGTGACATCACCAAATACTTGCGATCAAATTTAAAGTATGAACTGGTAACAAACATATGGTGCAATGTATATGGCAATTCAATACATGTGCAATTTAGCACAATTTTTTATTTGGTCTCAACTCTGTGTTGAAGTTATTTTATTTGGAGTCACTCGTCATTTTGACGTCACAACCAAATGTTTGGTAGCGAAAATTTTGTTTGGAGGCCGACTATGTTTTCACCCTAAAGCTCAATTCATAGTCGGCCTCCAAACAAAATTTTTCCTACCAAACATTTGGTCGTGACGTAAAAATGACGATTGACTCCAAACAAAATAACTTCAACACTGAGTTGAGACCAAACAAAATTTCGCGCTAGATTGCACACGTTATTTAATTGCCACATACATTGGACCAAATGTTTGCTACCCGTTCATAGTTAAAGTTCGATGGTAAATATTTGGTGACGTCACGACCAAATGTTTTGTAGGAAAAATTTTGTTTGGAGGCCGAGTATGAATTGAGCTTTACTCTATTCCTGATTTGGATCTGTTTACCAGATTTGCTTTGTTGATTTCATTCAGTGGTAAATATGCTGAGATATAGTGGCGTGTGTGGGGGGATGCTGGCGAGCTTTGTCACTAGAAAAGTTGGAGAAAATACAGTCAGGGAAAGAAAAGGGGCCCTCAGTGGTATTTTCCACTAAAATGCCAAACAAAATTAGTGAAAATGTTAAAAAATTGTTAATAATGTTATTACGTTATGTAATTGTTGTTGAGAAATTGAAATTCATATCGATACGTGTGTGTGAGACCCGTTTATTTCCCTTCTCAATTTTCCATAGCTACGCCAAAAATTTTGGGTGTACCTTTTGGGCTTCATTACTAGTCGTGGAACTTCGTATCTAGCCCCACTAGACATATTTGTAAAATACATGTTGGTAAGTGAAATATTTGGCAAGGTGAGAAAACCTAACAAATGAGAGCATTGTGTCCTTGTTGCAAAAATCAACATCATAAATGGGCTGATTCTGATATAGAATTGGATGACTTAAACATGATACAAAATTAGGATATTGGTCGAGCTATAAATTTTACAAAATATTATGTGAGATGCGCAGCATAAAGCTCGATATTTTTAAAAACCAATAGACCAATAGTTCAATAGTTAAAAAAGGGCCATAGAGTATGATTTTACAGAAATTACATGCCAGGATATTTAGTGCAATGTTCAAGTCATGTTGTCTTATCTAGCTGTGGCACAAAAAGGTCTTGGCCAATTATTGTTCATTTGCATAATTGTCCTAATGAAGTGCCATATTGAAACTGTTTTAGATCTTTGTGATCAAAATAATGAGGTAATTACTATGGACTTGACGTGCCATTTTCAATAGCAACGCCAGGGTTATAGCATTATCGGTATCAAATTTGTAACCATCCAACACAAACTGCCTGTAAAGTCAGTCCCTGGTAAGGCTGTCGTCGACAGAGCTTATGTCGAAAGGGAGCATATCGCAACATGTTGACAAAACTGAGTCCCGTCGTGACTTAAACCAAATGTAATTAAGCATTAAGAAAAGTCAGAAAAGACTGATAGTAAAGGAAATAACTAGCAAAATGTCAATCAAATATTGCAAATTAACATATTTTTTCTATCTAATGATAAATAACAAGAACTCGTGCTTTCTATAACCCAACAAAATTACATGATGATATGTATTGCCTCTTTCTGCATGCAGTTCGAATATTACATGACTGCTACAGCGCTACCGCATGATAAGTTGTGTCGCCATACTTGTCAACATCATAATGAATTTATGTCTACATGAAAAAATGGTCCTGTTGACAGCCCTAATCCCTGGTCAGTTTTATTTTATTGCAGATTTAAATAAAGCAATTGTAAGCTTTAAAATGATATTTGTTTCAAATTCATACAACACCCAGCAGTGGAGTTACGATTCATTGAAGCATGACATGCCAGATTATGGGTCAGTCTATACTAGTCCGATCCTAGGACCTTGATTTTTTCCGTGTTATTATCAACAATACAAACCCACTATCTACATAGCCGACTAATCGCATAGCCCAGTGACCGCCCCTCCTCTTTTTTTTTCGGGAGGGTGGTAAGTCTGCTATGCGATCAGTCGGCTACGTAGAACTTGGGCTTTCTAGTATAAGTGGTATAATGATGTGATACTGAACTGAGTGGATTAAGATTGTGGATAGTAACATCCAAAAAAGGTCCTAGGATCGGACTAGTCTATACTTGGCCTTCCAACAAAATTTTTGCTTCCAAATATTTGGTTGTGCCATCAAAATGACAAGTGAGTCCAAATACAATAACTTTAACATCGAGTTACGGTCAAAACGCATAGTTCTTTTGAGCTATCAAACATTCAGTGCACTAGTCTTTGTTATTACATAAATTCCAATGCATCTTCTAATCAATAATGGATGCTTGGTGTTGAAAATCACCAAACATTTGAAATTGAAGAAAATTTTGTGGTGTATTGATTTTTCATCATCAAGCCTCCATTATTAATAGAAAATACATTGGAACTATATATCAGATTATAAGATAATAAAGACTTGTTGCACCAAATGTTTGATAGCTCAAAAGAACTATGTTTTGACTAATAAGACCAAATAAGATTTTGCGCTAAATACCACGTGTTGAATTGAATCAAGGTTCAAGTCATTGAACCAGCATCAAATGTTTGATATCGGTCTACAATTTCAATTCAATAGCAAATATTTGGTGATGTCATGTTTGGTAGCGAACATTTTATTTGGAGATCTGAGTATAGACTGACATTATGTAAAACAGGGAAAACATTCGTTAAAGTTTTCATTTAACGCACATTTCCAATGCAACTGCATCTAGAAAACTTTACAGCTAAAATGAGAGCTGGTATTTTTCAAAAAGGTTAGGAACAGTATGAACATTTCGTATCTTTAAAATCTCAATTTTATCAAGGGTTTCAGCATTATCATGCAAATTTTACATGCATTATGCTCAATATCTCAAAACTAAATATGTCGACTTTACGGGCAGCTTGTGGTGAGCGGTCACACTTGCTTTTTGAAAATGCATCGTCAAATGCCACATAATAGTCTTGTACTGTTCTAGCAGATGTAACAACATCATTGCTAATATGCTTCATTTGCATAACTGTCTTAATGAGTTCCCACTACCATGTCACAATTATTCCAAGAAATGCTTGTGATCGAAATAATTGGGTAATTATTATGGACTTGATATGTTGATTTCAACAGAAATGAAATGACAGGTTTTATCATATCAATGCCAAGCTTGTTCTGTGAAAATACTTTTGTCTTAATTAACTGACATTCATATTACAGAGTTGTTCATCACAAATCAACAACTCTGCATACGATGCGTCGACATATTTTTATTGCGCTCCGGTGTCTAAAGCCACCCTTGCAGGATAAAAATATGCAGACACATGGATGCATCATTGTTGATTTGGGATGAAAAACTAAAGCGTGTTTGAATACCATAAGGGCATAATACTGATGTATATTTGTTTACATGTAACACCATAAATGGTGTTTGCAAAAATGGAACAAAGTAAAAGTGCTCAATATTTGCAGAAATGATCTGCCAGTATTATTTGATGCTATGGTAGTTCTGTCTGCAGTCAAATAATCTTGTATGGGAGGTAGCCCAAGATTGTGGCCATTAACACACCGTTTGTTTAATTGCTCAAATGCCTTGCCCTTTCTTTGTTGAATTGATTTCAAATGCGCATGTTCAAAATTAATTAGGCTTATTACATAACAATGAGGAAACTCTGATGCAATCAGAGAAAACTCACCACTGAACGCAAATATCAGCAAAAGTTTTTGGCCAGAGGTAGGAGCTATGCTATGCCTTTTTTATGATTTTGTGTAGTTGAACTTGATTGATGAATCTCCGGAGAGGTCTAAGTAAACACCTTCTTTTGTTTTTATTTTACAAAACCTTATAAAAACAAATAACCATTATGATACCATAAACTCACTACAATCCAATCACCACACATGGATGCATCATTGTTGATTTGGGATGAGTCACTAAGCAGGCGCTGCTATATGGCAGCGATTTTGTGATCTTAGATAACTTAAGCCTATGACATATTTGGACTTGAAGTCACTAACCAGGCGCTGCTCAGTGACTTAAACTTCCAGCCTATGGTGTATTTGGATTTTTAACTAGGCGATTTTCTTGATTTTGTGAGGTTCAGTTAGGGTAAAGGATAATTTTTTTAAGGCCACACTAATATTGTCTCAAAGCTCGCCTAAATTTGAAAACCTATATTTTTTTTTAGTAAATCCCAGATCCAACTATACCAGGCATTACACTTGCCATTTTGGCAATTCTTTTTCCATCCATTGATATTTACTTGTATATAAAACACTATGTTTGTTATTCTGTTATTTTGCGATCCACAGGACCTGATATGTGATCTTCGATGGGGTTTTATTTGACGAAATTGAAAAATCAAAGAAAATGTGTTTGGAAGAAAAATTCAAATTTCGACAATTTGGCGATGTTAATGCGCATGTTTAAACTAATGCGCTGGATCTTTGAGACAAACAATTTTTCAAAGTAAAAAATCAACTCTAAGAAATCCCAACTCTCAAGGTTTAACCTTCTTCAAAATAAAACATAAGGCAGATATTTACTTGAAACTTTCCAGATAATCACCAATCAAATTGAACTACATAGCATATTAACATAAACTGCATAACTCATCTCCTTCTATCTAGGCCATGAACTAATACCTTGTAAAACATTAAGGCCAAAGAAAAAAAGAACTCTGTCTCAGCTTTTTTTCAGCTTCGAATTTTACCACATTTTTTTTTAAAGGTTTTCAGGAGATTTTTTGCTTTTTTATTTTTTTCTTACATCGAGAGAAAAAAAAAGTTAAATAAACGGCCGCGGAAAAAAAAAATAGTGGCCGAAAAATGCAATTAAAAAAAATTAGGGGGTATTTCCGCATCCGCGTAGCCCTTTTTTACTAAAAAAAAACCAAACAAAAAAATGCATAGCGCTTAGGGTTTTGACCTTAAGTAAGCTGAGACAGAGCTCTTTTTATTTTTGGCCTAAACTAATATAAAATGGGTACTAAAATCTTATGATACCAAAAATGAAATATCGAATTTGCATCACATGGTAAGTTTTCTGATTGCAGCACATTTATAATGTGCCTGTGCCATTTTAAGATCATATGTGTCCCGCCGCGGCAAAAGGATGCAGTTGTCGGCTCGTACATGTTGCTTATTGTAGCATATCTGATCTATACAACTAGTATACATATGATATGCTACAATGAGCTACATGTAGGAGACGACAACTGCATCCTTTTGCCGCAGTGGGACACATATAGTACAAATAATCCCTATAAAATGGTAAACCAAAGCTAACCATATATCGTCATGAGAGTGCAAGAAAGTCGTACCTGCAATAGATGCCCATATGCTTTATTTATTTACCAACTTGTCACTTAAATGTAAAAATATCCATAAAAATTTCTTTTATATGTCAGTGGCTCTTGAAATGGTCCTTCATGTGACACCATCACCTGAACAACCATTTCAAGAGCCACTGATGACTCAAGATTGAACTTTATATAATAGTGTGCTGATTCATAGTGTGCAATGTAATTTTACATAAAATGGCAGCTATTGCAGATACAACTTTGTAGCACTAACATGACGATATGACTGTCCATCACTATTGTTGTTTCAAATATTTCTTGGACATGAAAATTTAGAGCCTTGCATAACACAATTGCGTGTGCATTTTACGCGAGTACATAACGCTTTTCAGGCACGCGCGATGTCGCGGCACTGTGGATTACTGATTGGAAACGGTGTTGCGTACTTCCTGGTGTCCCGTCCTTGTCACAACTTGTGGATACGCAGTGGCTGCGTTCAGAAATCATGTTCATGTCCGAAATTTAATTGAAACAATAATAACAAGTCATAAAATTGGTTTGTTTTGGGTTTTTTTAAACTTTTTTTTTTTCATTTTCAAATACTGTTGAGTGCAAGTACATGGCATGTTTTTGCCGTTTCTGTTTTGCTTTATCATGACAATGGTTGAGAAAATTGTGACAAATTATTATAAAGTTTGATTTAAGATGAATGCAACTTATATTCGGTAACCGACGATACTACGTTGCCAGTCAATACCAGGATTTGGGCAATAGGGACACACACAGGTTTCTCCCGAGAATATCTCAAATAAAATATCCCACAAAGAATTACTTGACTTGGTTTGTTGTAAAAACTACCTGCTTTTTGTTTTTGTTTGATACATCATTGACTTGCACCTTCAATACCATGGATTTGTCCATCTTGAAGAATGGAAGTATATGACTTACATAAATTTGGATAGGAACCTGTTGAAATTACGCTTTGTAACTGGTACATCATCATATCGGAGAGCACTGTTGCAAAAAATTTGCAAACTCAAAATCAAGAGTTGGAATTTGTAATATTTTTTCCCAAAAAGGGGGTAATATTTTTTCTCAAATCATATTAACATTTGAGTCCCAGCTGGGACAGTGAATCTCGACAGTGTTAAAATTCTTGACAAGGATCCTAGATACTTTGAAAGAGCTGTTAAGGAGGCAGCATACATCTGACTGCATCAACCAATGCTGAACCGAGACGGGGGCCCCGACACAAACTTCTGGGAGTCTACCAGATAGTTCTCAGGTCAAGTACTCAAAGGTCACGATCTGTACTGAGGCAATACCATCTTGCTAATGAAAACCGAAGGATCTCATTTGAGAATTCCGAGTTATGTTTTCACTTCTGGTGTTGTGATAAAATGTTTAAAATTTCCATCAAAAATATTCCTAGTCAAAATGTGAGGTTCTAATAGCAGGATCAGGATACATAACTTGCCAGTCTTCCCCTATTATAATATATCTTTAAACACATGATTCAAATGAAATCATGAGGAAAACAACAATGAAGCAAGATGGACCTGGGCATAAGTCTACTCCAGTTTAAAGCTTCTTTGCATATTACAAAAAATCTGATATGTTTTATTATAAAAACAGTGTCCAATGTTCTAACCAGAGCAGCACAGTATGTTACCATGTGTTGGCTTTAGTTTCAGATGCCTATTACATGCCCTTCAGTTTGGTAAGATCTGCTGCTCAGCTGTCTTCACTGCGAAGCGTCTCTCACTGTGGATAAATGAGAGAGAAAAAAGGACAAAATTATTGCTAATGTATACATACATATATAAAGGCTTATTTAATGTGCCATTTTATCATGATCACAGCACACAGGCTTACAGCCTGATCATTTATTCAGTGGCGGCCATGTTGAAATTTGGTCTTAAATGCATTATTTGGCACACACACAATTTTTGTTTCAATTTCCATAGTATATTATGTGTCAGTTATATGTCTATGCTTCGTTTAAGACAGAAAAGTCCATTGGCTTCGATTGCTTAACTTATATTTTACCCATTTAAAGAAAATAATACATTTCATAGGTGCCATATTTGATTTTCAACCGATTTGACACCATTTTCCACAATACCTCGAATTTTCAGACGAAAGGCAAATTTTAATTCAATTTTCATAATTTGTAAGTGTCACCTGTGCTATAATCATTCACAAACAAGGTTTTTTTCCGTTGGCTTCAGCCTACTACTACCAATTTTTCAAATGATCAAGAAGTCTATGTACGCCAACACCTGTGAGCACAGCTGTCTATGCAGATATTACAATCAGATCACATCCTCCATTTTCGTCTCCTTGTTTCCTTGGGCAAGAAACTGTACTCTACTTGCTCCATGTTTCGGAAGTCACGTAAAGCCGTTGGTCCCCTGTACGAATAGACTCCTTAATGAGGTATGCATGGCATGCAAGTACAGTGTATCATTGACTGATTGATTGATTGATAATGGCTACTAAAATTGTTTAAATATTGGCCTTGACTGCAGTCACCCAACTCATAGCTTTCACCCAATAAGCCTTTTTGAGGTATGGCTGACATTGTACACTCAACTCAAACATCTTTTGTGTTTCCCGGGTTTTACCCAAACGAAAGAACGCCTTCTCCTATTGTTATCTTAATTTTACCCATTTGGAATAGCGTCCTCACCCCAAAAGGAAGGTCTTTTGCAGATGATATCAATTTTGATTTGATCATTTCATCTTTTGTAGCATTTTCTAAGCTTTAAAATGACACCTGATTTGTTGAAATTGGTCAAGGCAATCAAATTTTACAACAGAAAATCTGCTGGAAATTCTTATTATTTTCTTTAATTTTTGCTGCCTGTTTTCACCAGTTTCTCGAAAAGTGTTCTGTCAAAAAGTCCCCCTTTTCGGGGTGAGTCATTACATATAACATAAAAGAGATTATAAAAAGTAGGTTATCTTCAGTACTTAACCCTTTCAGTCCTGAATTGCTATATTACTAGTAGTTTGTATATTGCCCATACTGAATTAATATACACTCAATACGAATTGGAACGCCTGAGCATTCTCTTGTAAGCTCCTTTGGAAATCGGATCAAAAGAGTTATGTCACGTTTTATGAAATGTAAAAGCTTAAATATGTGCCGCTGTATTTAAGTACCCGGGGACTACAATTTTATAGCCCTAGCTGTACAAATCTCGCTGCTTTGAGTACTTAATCCAATCAGTTACTAATCAGACGATGAACATGAATGGTCCATGTATATAGCTGCATTTGATCCTTTTTTATGATTCATTATATTACTTATAGGGAGTCAATGCGTGTTACCAAAATATTGCTCATATTTTTCTCATAACCCATGTGAAATTTCTCAGCTGAGTTCTGCTCCATTTTGGAATTACACATGAAAATGTGTCTAATTATGGTAACCATAATTAATTTTACACAATATGCATAGGCAGCTCTAAAATACGAAATTGCCCATAAAATCAAAAAGGTTCGACCGATTCAGCTGAAATTTGAAACTTAAAATTCTGTTATGGTCATCTTTCATAGTCACTGAAAACTAAATTTTGCAAAATCAGACCAAGCTCCTTTAAAGTACCAATTTTTATAAATGCCCTGATTTCATGACGCATATTTGCAATACCCATAGCAAAAAGAACTTTTCAGGATATCTCCAGGAGACCTCTAAATCTCCTAGACATCTAATTTGCATGTGACAAATCCAAGAGGTCTCAAGGACACTTTTTAGGCAATTCTAATTAAAAAAGTTAAAAAAAAAATAATAAATTGGGATTTATAGAGCACTATGCTCCCCACATTTGTAATTCAACATGACCTCTGCACACTTAACAGGTGTTTGTTGACCACTGTGGCCAAAGTCAGCTACATTACACACAAAGCATCATTTTAGGTTCTAAGACAACAAAGTGGTCTCCATTAGTATCAGCAAATTCTGGATCAGTCATGTTCCGAAGGTCTCCTGGTGGTCTCCTTGATTTTTCACATGCTTATTAGGGGCGCACCATTAGATTTCCAGGGGGGAGCAGGAAGTTTATTGAAAAAAATCCCCCTCCACAGGCAGAAGGGAAAAAACAGTAATTTCCAGGGAAAAAATTGCTCCCGAATGGCGCGAAAAAAAAATCAACCCCAAACCCAACTTCCTGCTCCCCCTGGAAATCTAATGGTGTGCCCCTTAGGTTTCCAGGAAACCTCCTGAAACACTACTATATTTTGCTATAGGTACATCACATCACCATATTTGTGGGAGACACCCCTTCCCCGGGTGCCAACGGCAAGGGGCACATGAATCTTGGTTGAAGATAATCACTGAAGACAGAATAATATTTAAACATAAATACACAGGATAAAGAAGAATTAAACGATTCAACATGGTTTATGAATTATATACAAAGTTAGGATTATCTAATCTATGTTATAAAGGAATTGTAGCTTAACACTTAGATGTATGAGTGGGTGGAGGAGTCGGTAATTTGTATCTTTTTATCATTTGTATCAAAATCATTTTCAACCCTTTTTTTTTCTCAAGCATAAGTTTTTTATAAATCTTTTTATCATTCGTATCAAAATCCTTTGCAACTCATTTTTTATTTGCTCAAGCAAAAGGTGCACATATTGTTAAGTATTAAAATATTAAATCCATTTTGCTGTTTTCCTGCGATATTTTATCAAAGTAGTGACACTATTGCAAATTCATTTTGTACCCATATATATATTTTACAATTTATATCAGCGCATAAGACTATGCTGTATATTCCAGTGTAAAAGTAAATATGTGAACAGCAAATATGCAGGAAAGTTCCATTTTCACAAAATAATATTTTCAACTTTGTTGAAAAAAATATCTCTTGAAAGCAATCTTTACAATTTTTGTAGCATTTTAAGTAAAAGGTCTCTATCATGTCACTTTCTGAAGTGGAAGTTTTCAGATGGAAACGTGTTATTCATAAGTGTTTGGGGTATAGACACTCACTCAAGTTTTGTTACAATAAAGTAACCTTTCTGTCTTTGTTGGGTTTTGACGAATCCAATAGTAGAAAAAATAGTGAATCCAAAATATAATGATGTATGCATGGATGCAAGTCACTGTAGTCAAAATTTCTGAAATGTCTATAAGTGTACCGGAGAAGATCACCTTTCCTGTTCTTTTAGGACAAAATTTCCTGAAAACATGAAATTTTCTGAAAAATTGCATCCCTGATAATGGTAAATTAAAGCAATACTATAAAATTTTGATCAAAAATGGTTTATAGTAAAAACAGCATAAAATGAAGGAATGTGCCTTTAGATCTGAAAGCGTTTTTCAAGTGTATTTTGTCAAAAAATTGTTTTGCCATTGAAAAATGGGTAAAAAGCACATGCATGCTTTCCTATACAAATACATGTGGAATTAAATTTGGGATCCCGAATTTACGTCAACAAATGGCCATAAAAGAATAAGTAAGCAAAATTATTTGGCGGGTATTACTATCTACCCAAAACAAACTCAGTAAGCTAAAAAAAAATTGAAAGTCGTGGTTGTCAGGGGGAGCTTCATTTTTAACACTTTAACTCACAATCCAATGCCAAAAACAGATATTTGATTTGATTTATAATAATCCAAGGAACAGAAAATGATAACAAAAATACAACACCTTACATACAGAAAATAAGAGCAAAACAAAACATTACGGCCCCTCCCAGGTCCGGCCCCTATTGGATTCACAAATAGCCAAATAACCAGATCACTCTTAAGTGGGTCTGTGAAAACCAGGACGAAACAAAATTAGGACACAGCTAGGAAAAACAAACAAAATGACGTAAATGATGAGCAAAGGCAGACATACTAAAACAATTATACAGCAGATGTCTGGTAGGTAGACCATAAGGCCAAAAAAAAATTGTTGCGTTGCCCTCAGCGACCAAACCTAGTCAAAAATTCAAAAAACAAAATGTTAGGATCGGGAAAGCACCTAATTTTGGTCAGATGTGTTTTTTGAGAACATATTTGTAAAATAGTGGAAAATGTACCCAAATTTAGCACGTTGGGTGCTTGAAAAAAAAAAAAAATAAAAAAATACTTTCCTAACAACTGATCAAATTTTTCAGAAATTACACTACGGGCAACACAACAATTATTTTGTTGGCCTAGTCTTAGAATGGCCACAGAGCTAGAGAATGATGAAAAAGTGTTGCTACAACATACCGTAAACTGGGGTTACTTTGAACCACTTTTTTTCCATTCAAATTTTTTTTTTTCAATGTAATGGAAGGTACTTTTTCACAAGTTTGTTATATAATTATCATAGCGCTGAACTAGGGTTTTCACATAATTTTTTTCCTTTCGAAAAAAAATGAATGTGCAAGTCCTCTTTTTCTTTGAAATGTTGGGTGGGCAAAGTAACCTTGGATGGGGTTACTTTGGCCCACACATTATAAATAAAGTTTAAACCTAGTGTAATGATAGCAGTCAAGTTAGCTCAATCGGTTAGGCGCTCGCTTGCGGTGCAGAAGGTCCCGAGTTCGAACCCCGCCGGTGCCAAAAGTTGAGTGTGCTTGAAATTCCCTTGGACAAGGAACTAACTGCTAATTGTCTCGTGCAAACCCGTACGAAACTCGGGGAGCTGACCCGGGCAGCGATGGTGCATATGTGGGCTGATCAAGGTTCAGCGCCCCTAGAGGTTGTCGCAGAACCTGAAATGATGCTTGGTGTGGAATGGAGCTTACTTGGGCCACAGTGGTCAGCAAACACCTGTAAAGTGTGCAGAGGCCGAGTGGTATTACAAATCTGGGAGGCATAGTGCACTATAAATCCCCAGTATTTATTTTTATATTACAAAGTAACTCCTGACTGGGATTTGTGTGCCCCTTTTAAGTATTTTTAATAATTAATTGCACATTTCTACCAAACGTCTACCACAATATGCGAACTTGCGTATATGGGTGGTTGTAGTACCAGCAAAATGC
Source organism: Ophiothrix spiculata (assembly GCA_000969725.1). Lineage (NCBI taxonomy): Eukaryota > Metazoa > Echinodermata > Ophiuroidea > Amphilepidida > Ophiotrichidae > Ophiothrix > Ophiothrix spiculata. Next base: position 21,734 of record JXSR01S029720.1, on the reverse strand, counting down.
ATGATAAACACAAAGATTGGTATGTTTGGCACTTCCTATGACTTTTTCTATATTATATTGGGTTGTCGTGAAGAGCTTGTATATTTTGTGTTTGATAAAATTACACTAGTTTATGTCATACGAGGGTATGTCAACAAGTTTTATTGATCATCAAAAAGGAAAAGAGCTGTATCAATGAACTTTTGTCAGGATTGTTACTTGTCCTTGTGTACATTATGATGCAAAAATAATATCAATGGCATCTATACTTTCCATACAGGTGTTGATAAATGTCAGCAACCTGCCTCCGCTAACCAGATTAATTGTACGGAGAAACATGGCATGATTAAATCCTGTATTTGTAGGTTTGTAGCCCAGTAATTCTATGATGACATTGCAAAAATTAAATTTTTGATATATAGATTAGAACGAAGAATCTCTTCTCTCTAAAATGGAAAGACTTACTTTTAAGTCTTATAGATTGTTATTAGTGATGAACTGTTTAAGAGACTTAAAATTTTTAGTCTCGAAAATAAGATTTATTTTATATTAGTCTTTTCTACTTAGAAATAAGCCTAATAATGATTCAAAATGTGTTTTTAAGACCAAAAGGTTTTATGTTTAATCCAAAACGTCAGGAATAGTCTTGTCAAAGTTTTGTCAGAGAAATGTAGAGAGTGGAATAATGGTTTTGGGGGATTTATATCATAGTTCCTTTTGAATCAAAAAGCTCATTTTGAATAAATATATTGTTTGATTCTATGTCGAAAATACCATTTTAAGATAACTATCTTTTTTTAGACTTAAAATTTTAAATCTCTGAAAAGTGTCATCACTAATGACAGTCTATAAGGCTTAAAAGTCAATCTTTCCATTATAGAGAGTTCTTTCTATTGGTAACAAAATTATGGAAATCGGGTCAAAAAATGACGTCATAATGACGTAATAAAGCATGGCCGAGCTGAAAATGTTAATTTGAACGAACAACAATATGGATTTTTTGGGCTAAAAGAGGACCTCTATAAAGTTGGTCTGTGGAAAGTAGGTGTTAAGTGGGAGAAATGTGTTACTTTGCACAGTGGCTATATATGTAAAGATGACTTTTAAAAGGCTCATATTATAAAATTATGTTTCTGGCTAAATTTCTTTTTAGTGATCTTTAAAACTTTTTGATACCCCCGCGTACTTGCTGCAGGGACACCCAGCTACACACATAATATGAAAATATTAAAAAGACAGATATCTGAAGAAATATGACGAGTCTACGGCCTGTTTGTATAGAAAGGCCGTGAGTGCAAAAGACTGCAAAAATAACAACAGGTGAATCTTCTTGAACTAATTTACACTTTTATTTATACTCTTGTAAGGTGTCCAGATACCCAAGCCTAATACTAAAGTAGGCTTTATCAAAGCAAACTATTTATTTTTCAGAATTTATAGATCATTAGATCCTATAGTTCTTGAAAAAGCACCATTATTGCCAGGGGCGTCGGAGGAAAATTAAAGTTGTGCGCCCCCTGGTAAAAGTGGTGTGGCTTA
>JXSR01S029720.1:8573-18723 GCA_000969725.1 Ophiothrix spiculata | reverse complement strand
ATCGCAGCTTGAAAAAACAATAAAATACATAAGAAATAAAACAATAAATTTTGCTTGTGAAGTTACATTTTCGACCATAACTTTTGAATGGAAGCTCCGATTGTTGTCAAATAAAAAGCAAAAGAAAGGTAATTTTGTCCTCTATTTCAATTTGCAATTTTCATTTTTAGCCCTTTAAAGGGCATATTCCCCCTTAACATCAGTCTAGAAAACATGTTTGTTTTTAAATTGTCACCAAGTTTATACAAATTCATCAATTTGTCAGTAATATAAGATCTCAAACCTCGACATTTCGGGACCAGAAGTTTGCTCTATACTTCCCCTCAAATCTTCTTGTGTTTGTCTAACTCCTACCACTGTAAAGGCTCGGACAAAGCCCCTGTATGTTCAGCAAACGTGTCTTTGTCACACGTGTCATGGGAGCACTATACTAACCCATGCACTGATATTTGTTACAGTATTTTAGTCTACCCAGTAAAAAAGTCAAGTTTATTTAAAATTTAAATAGTCAATACTTGAATATGACATATCAAGATGATCTTTCCAGGAAGTATTATTTGACATATTTTTAATAATTTTAGATACTACAACATATTGACATATACGAGGGGGTGAAATGGGATGGTAAATACCCAGGGGGTCACTTACATTGACAGAAGGTATGCGTATGTGCAAGCCTCCTCTTCTGCTCTCCAAGATGCTCATTTAAAGATTACTTCCAAAGACCCCTATTTTCAAAGCAAATGACTCAAAAGTGTGTTTTATTAAGTTTCCAACCTAATTTTGAGCGTTTTTGAGCTCAAATAGTCATATTTTTATGGGAACAAAAAGCTTTTCCTGAGGCCTCGATTTGGGAAAAATCAGTTCCATAGACCCTATTTTTGACCCCGAAAAACAGTTCTGCAAGACCTTATGTTGGATATCACGAATATCACATACCTACCAAAAAAGTTTTTTTTTTTTTTTTAGTACCCCCAGGGTTTAATATTGGCAAATGTTGCATGCCTCAATAGGGCCATTTAAGGGTGTTTAAGTTTGATACAACATGTAATAAATCATGGTGAAAGAATTGTTTCAATGTTGGTTATTGGAACAAGTCAGGCTAGAGTAAAATTAAAAAATATAACAACAGACATCAAAATCAAAGTAAGTTTAAGTTTTATTTATTTATTTAAATATTTTGGTTGGCCAAGGTCAGCACACATGGTCAGATACATGTAAAATGGCCAGGGTTCAAAGGGTTAAATTAGAATGCCAAATGCGGCTGGAATACTTTTTTGATATTAAATGTTTCAGTCCAACCATGCCACTTGTACTCATAATCATTTACTTTCGGCAAAATATAACACCAATTTAAAAAAGAAAAGAAAAAAAGATGATCATTTGTAAACATGAAAGGTCTGAAAATTCAAACTAATTTTGATCGCTCATTAACCTTTATGAGATAAGAGCCCCTTCTATCAGCAAATTTTTCCCCCCCTATTTCTGATATTTAACTTAATGAATGAGAAAAGTTTATATGTGGGAGGTTTAAAACAGGAGTAGAAAGAGGAACTCCTTATTTTCATTATTCCAAAACCAAACAGTGACATTATAACGATCACCTATTAGAGAGTAATTGAATACCTACTCCATGTTTGCTTTACCTTTGTGATAAGGGGCGCACCATTAGATTTCCAGGGGGGAGCAGGAAGTTGGGTTGGGGTTGAAATTTTGTTTTGCGTCCCGTTCGGGGGCGATTTTTTTTTCTTAGAAATTGCTGGTTTTTTTCCCCCGTTCCATGTTCAGGGGTGATTTTTTTTTCTGCCTATAGAGGGGATTTTTTTTCCAAAACACTTCCTGCTCCCCCCCTGGAAATCTAATGGTGCGCCCGTAAGGGACTGGTGACAGGATGTTTAGAGAATAAACACTTTTTCTTCCCCTTTTTTTTTCAAATCAACAGTCCACGATTTAAGGAAGTTTGGAGCCTCTGTAATTTCTAAAAAAATATTTGTATCATACTTGTGGTATCATTAATAAGCTTTACCTTGTTATTAGACTGGTAACAAGATGTTTAGTCATCAACTTTTTTCTTCCACTTCTTGAAATCAAGTGTGCAGGGGGTGTTGTGTACGAAATCCCTTGCCAAAACTGTTTATGTAGGGGAAACTGGTCGCCGATTTGGCACTCGGAAAAAAAAAAGCATATGGCCGAGACAAACAAAACATCCAACCAAATCTTGCAAGGTGCAAACATTCTTGCTATGGATGACTCTAGAATCACTAGGTGGATCAGAGAATCAATTTGGATCCGGAGGAGAGGAGGAAACAACAGGAATGAGAAACTCATGAACAGTGACGAGGGGCCTTTCAACTTAGTAATTTCCTGGACTGCCGAACCTGTATGGGAAAACAAGTGAGTTTTCAATTGGAATTAATTCATGAAAATTCTAATAAGTGTGCAGGGAGTTAGGAGAATTGTGATCAAGTTTTTTCTTAAGCAGCCCCGGGTTATTTTTACTCTATGGTTCCTGACTTTTTTTCACACAGTAAGGCAGAAAACTTGAAACCCAGGCCACAATATTTTCCCTACTACAGCGCCCGGGTTCGATCATATACAATTTTTTTGTATTATACTAGTATAAGTCAATATTTGTGAAGAAAATGATCGGAAACATAGGCATCTTCGAAAACAATGCATATTCATCAGAATATAGACAAAAAGTCTTCTTTTATTGATTAATTTTTGATTTCCCAATCAAAATCTTGATCAAATTTTGGAAATGGCTCCTGGTCCTGGAAAAACAACTCGCTTGTAGTTCTCTGGAAATCTTAAGGACCAAGAGCTGATTTTTTCAGAATTCTGGCTCCTGGTCCATGTCAGTTTAAGAAAACAGCTGCTTGTGATTTTAAGACAAATATTTTCATCATTTCTTGTGATATCATTAAAGCTTTTATTTAGGCGATTGGAGCCTCACAATAAAAAACAAAATTCTTATCATATTTTGAATATTGATATACCGTATCCACTCGTCCAATTCAACTACTCATTTTCTGAATTTAGATCACGTTACAGTTGAGCACTTTCATACAGGCATGCCAAAATTTTTTAAAATAATTTAAATGAAGTGTATTTGGTCATAGAGTATGACTATTTGTCAAACCTTTGGAAATGGGGATTTTGTTAATTTAAGGATATTGTCAGATGGAAAATAGTTGAATTAGATGAGTGAATAGGGTATTAATTAAATATATATGCACAATTGCACATACATTTTTAAAAAGAAAATTTCCCAAAAAACTTATTTACACCTAACATTTTAAATGTATTGCCATTGGTATGATGATTAAAAGGAGATGAAAACATGCCTATTCAGGAATTTAACTTTTGAGCTTAATCATACTATAAACTTTGAGACTCTTTTTTTTTCTTCTTTTTTTGATAAAAGTCAGTGATAAAAGTGGCTTTTTTTAGCAAATCGAGCATATTCTTCACCCAATATATTAGAGTACATGATTCTGTCAACTAAATCAAAAGATTAAGGGAACATTTCATCAATATTTGATTAATTTTTCATGTTTTCATCAATAACAATATATTTTGTGAAGAGTGAATTGTTTGACGATATTCACTTACCCTTGGAAAATAATAATTCACATTTGACAAGTGCCTATATTTTAGAAACATAAAACTTAGGGCGTGTTCACACATAATAGTCATGACTAGTCAGGACCAGCTCTAGAGTGAGACAACTTAGCAGTTGCGTTCACACTGGGACACGACTTGCGCATTTAAACTAATGGTGCGTCACTTTTGGTCACGAGCGAGACACTTTCTATAATTGCGTTCACACTTGGAATTTGCTCATAAGCAAAAATATAGTCAAGACCAAATTCTTATGTGTGAACGCACCCTTAGGAACACTGCTTTATATTTCCTGTAGATAATGTCTTTTTGAGAACTAATGTGATGAATTTTGTCTTGATTGTCATGTCTTTCCTTGATTAAAATTAAGCATTCATGAGTTTTCACATGGCTAATAAAGGGGTTTCCTCCGAGAATCAAATTCTCCAATTTCTTAAAAATTTAGCACTGTATAAGTGGTATTTTTCGCTCTACATTTTTTTTTCATGCTTTTTGATGTCAACTCGTAAAGCATGAAAATTAATCAACTATGAAATCATAATGGTTCATACATACAGCCACATGTTAAGAAATTCATGAGCAGGAAAAGTAAATGTGCGAAATGATTTAAAATTGGCTTTGTGCGAAAGTTACTGTGCATGAAAATATTGGCATAATATTTAAGTCTTTTTTGCATACTTCTGAATAAATTTTTGCCAGAAAGAAGACAACAACAGCACTTTTCAACAAAATCTGATAACTTTGATCTGCATCAAAATAATTGTTCGCGTATATCAGGCGCGTAGCCAGGATTGCGTACCTGGGGTGCGTAATAATGTCACGATCCTAGCCCTAAACAGCCATGACAGGGTACAGGACAAGGGCACTCCTTTAATGAGGGAGAGGGATGTGCCCTCTTAGGGATTATAACATTTTGGACTTTTAAAAGACAAATTTACACAGTTTTGTGCATAAATTTTGCTAAATGATACTTCAAGTTCTCTCTCCAATTAAAATGTGGACAAGGTACTCAACAGGAGTTCATGAGTTTAATTACCAAAAGAAAAGTATAAATCACACGATTTGATGCATAGATTTTGCTAACTTGATGCTCCAGCAAGTTAGCACTTTTTTCATTCCATATTATCTGGGCAAGGTACTCCAGAGACTCACATTTAGTAACAGGCAAAAAAAAAAAAAGATGGGAGATCTGTCCTGAGACCTGAGAAGTAGGAATTTTCTTTGATATTTTAAACATTATACAATTTTGGGCATATTTTTGCCCACATTTTCTATTCTAGCTCAGAGAAGCACTTACTATTTTCCAGAGTGCTTGAAATTTATTATTAGCAGTAAATAAGATTACCCCACATCCCTTTTTTAAATTTTTACTATTAGGAAACGAATTGTTACCCCGTAGCCGTAAGCAACTGCTACTCAGAGGAAATCCCCTTAAGGTGTCTGGTCCACACGCCGTCCACGCGTACCAGTACGCGCTAGTTTCCGGGTTCGTAAGTGTCGCAATACGCATGCGCATATACTCTGAATAGCGTTTTGAAGCTTAAAATTGTCATATTTTAATATTTTTCTGGAAAATTAGTTCGGTGACCCCCAATTTTTATTGTTTTTGTTTGAAAGAACATACTTGTGCGCAACTTTTGTGAAAAAATTAACAAAAATTTTTTTCAGGTGGATTTTCTAAATCATCACTAAGTAATGTCACTTTTGCCACATTTCCCATAGACCATCGCACTAATTTTTCCCAAAAAACTCCAAAAACGTTGTTTTTAAACCGACTCACATGCAAAAAACGAGTCCGGTGACCCCCAACTTTTATTTTAAAAATCGGTTCTACATTGATAAAATATCATTCATGTCGATTTTTACTAAAATTCTTCGGGCGGATCTCTCATGAACCAAACACCTTAAAAGACAAATTTACACAGTTTTGTGCATAAATTTTGCTAAATGATGCTTCAAGTTCTCTCTCCAATTAAAATGTGGACATGGTACAGGAGTTCATGAGTATAATTACCAAAAGAAAAGTACAAATCACACGATTTGATGCATAGATTTTGCTAACTTGATGATGCTCCAGCAAGTTGGCACTTTTTTCGTTACATATTATCCAGGCAAGGTACTCCAGAGACTCACATTAAGTAACAGTCAAAAAAAAAGGATGGGGGATGTGTCCTGAGACCTGAGAAGTAGGATTTTTTTTGTTTGGATATTTTAAAAACATTATACAATTTTGGGCATATTTTGCCAACATTTTCTATTCTAGCTCAGAGAAGCACTTACTATTTTCCAGAGTGCTTGAAATTTATTATTATAGCAGTAAATAAGATTATCCCACCGCCCTTTTTTTAATTTTTACTATTAGGAAACGAATTGTTACCCCGTAGCCGTAAGCAACTGCTACTCAGAGGAAACCCCTTAAGGTGTCTGGTCCACGCGCCGTCCACGCGTACCAGTACCCGCTACTTTCCGGATTGGTAAGTGCCGCAATACGCATGCGCATATACTCTGAATAGCGTTTTGAAGCTAAAAATTGCCATATTTTAATATTTCTCTGGAAAATTAGTTTGGTGACCCCCAATTTTTATTGTTTTTATTTGAAAGAACATACTTGTGTGCAACTTTTGTGAAAAAATTACCAAAATTTTTTGGGCGGATTTTTTAAATCATCACTAAGTAATGTCACTTTTGCCACATTTCCCATAGACCATCGCACTAATTTTCCCAAAAAAAAATCCAAAAATGTTGTTTTTAAACCGACTCACATGCAAAAACAAGTCCGGTGACCCCCAATTTTTATTTTAAAAATCGGTTCTACATCGATAAAATATCATTCATGCCAATATTTACTAGAAATCTTCGGGCAGATCTATCATGGACCAGACACCTTAAGTTTTGCAGTCGTCAGAATGTGCAAACAATCAATCAAATTACACTTGACAGGTGTTGTGAAAATATCAAATACAATGTTATTATTCATTGTTTTTTCAGCGAAAAAAATCTGTGTTAAACTAACAAGATTGTGCATTTAGGAGACAGGAGTAATTTGTTTTAATACTTGGATTTTATTTTCTAGGTAAATGGCTTACCAACGAGACATAGCTAAATCTGTAAATTGATGAAACTTAACATAAGGGAAAAAACTTTGTCTCAGCTCCTCGCGCATAGGGTTAAGAACTCACATTTTATTGCATTTCTTTCTTTCTTTTCTTTTAGGATTTCAAGAGGGTTTTTTAAATTTTGCTTTCTACATTATTCTTGCAGAGATTCTCCCAAAAGGATTTTGTAAGAATCCAAATAGATTCTCGTAAAATGAGGCAAACACATTGTGTATGAATGTAAAGAATCCAAAGATTCTTGCAAAGATTCTCCCCTGTAGATTTGGGAGAATCCAATAAGATTGTCAACGATTTTTTTATTACGCCTTACACCGATTATGGGAAACATATTTACAAATATTTCATAAAAATTACAGAACATTATATTGCCAAGAATAATTTTAATGCATTGTTTTGTGTTGTAACGTTTGGTAACGTTTGTGACATTTTAGTGTAACTTTTTGGTAACGTTTGTGACATTTTTGAAACAAAACATGTGCTCATTCATGCACGGATAGACAAACTTTACAATTTCTGATTGGAAAATACTTCTTACGTACCAAGTAACAAATGTATGACGGAATAACATGCTTATGTGGTCAAATAAAAAAGCTGATTTTTTGCTTGAAATAAAAAAAGGTTTAGTTTCCACTGGAATGAGCCTTTGGGAAAAAAGTTTGGGTTGATGTTGGACCTGGACATGTCCAATACCTGTTTCATTTGTTTTTCTTATTTTTCATTATATTAATACTAAGCGTGTGACTTAATACTCGAAACTGGAACAAAGTTTTTAAAATACTGTACAAAAGTATACCGCGTCTATTTTTCAAATTTCCAAAAAAGTTTTTTTTTTCTTTGAGAATTTTGATCTTTTGAAAATATTTCTAAAGTTGTGGTTTTCATTTTGTTTACATTTTAATACTGTTTTCAAACTTATCTAAAGAGATTTTTTGGTACAGTAGACTTACTTGCATCTTTATAGAGGCCATAATTTGGTGTAACTTTGACTTAAATTTGAAAAAAAATAAAAAAACAAAAAAAAATCCACCCGCCCTCACTTGCTAAAAAAAAAGTTGTGGAGGACAACCAAACAATTTATTTTTTCAGCCTTATCTTGGTCCTTCCTCTGTACAATGGTATATGACTTGCCAAACATCAGGTTAAGGGGTGTAAGCACCTCACTCAATGTTACATTTTTGCAAATTTATTTTGTACCATAACTTTTTAACAAAGTGATTAAAGTTAATAAAAGTATACATTTCCAGAAAGGAATTTTCACAAGGAACATGATGGTGATGTTGATTTTTGACCAAAAATCACACTTTTTGAGAAAATCACGAAAAACACATTTTTTGGCCATTTGGGCTTCCGACCAAGCTAAAAATAACATTTTTTTTTTAAATGACCTATGAATGGGAATTTAAATTTAAAACACCCACTCGCATGTTGCGTCTTTTTTACTTTTTTGGATTAGGGCCAATTTTTTACACTTCATATGTTAGGGAAAAACAGTCACTTACCAGATATTGGGGAAATTTTGATCAAAACCTTCAGAAAAGTAAACAAATTGAATTTTATTTTGTTTGTTGATATTGGGTATGAGGCTCTTCTCTAAACATTTTATTAATGTTGTATATCTTTTGTTTGTAAAACCTTCCCTTCACATCATAGATTGCAGATAAATCAAAAGTAATTTGGAGTTTGCATTAGATCTCCTTATAAGGCAAATTTTAAAAAATCAACAATAGGGGGCACTATTTATCATTGTTGACAACAATAATTAGAAATAAAAGAATATATAAACATTTTGACATATAGGGTTTGAATTTGACAATGAAACTTTGCATGCTGTCTTTATCACTGCTAATACTTCAAATGATGCAAACATTTCAAAATGCTTAGGGAAAAGTTTAAGAACGAGACTGAACTTGTCCAATGCCCCTTTAAATAAAAAAGAAATCCTCACAATTGCAAAGAAGATTTAAATTGCTAGTAAGATGTTAGTTTTATAACGCACTTCAAATTTCATCCTGCAGACCAAACAAAGTAGCTGTCCTGATTGGGAATAACCCTTGAAACAAAATATGTGCGAGTTATGCCAGCAAAGAATAGTGCCAAGCCGATTCCTTTGTCACGTATTTAAATATGCATATGCATTAGTTATGACAGGGTAGGCTGCAAAGTCGTCCCGGGTAAGCTGTGACGCACGCAGGAACAGTTATACAACTGTAAGCATTTCACTCTTGACTTCATCATTAAGCACACACAAAATATATTCGCCTGTCCTGGATTGAATTTGAAAAATTAGGATGGTTGATCAGGATTTTTTTTTTCATTAATTAGCAAACTAATTAACTCCAATGTATGTATGTATAGGCTGCAAAGTCGTCCCGGGTAAGCTGTGACGCATGCAGGAACAGTTATACAACTGTAAGCATTTCACTCTTGACTTCATCATTTTAAAAGCAAAAAAAAATAAAATATTGGCCTGTCCTGGATTGAATTTGAAAAATTAGGATGGTTGGTGAGGATATTTTTTTCATTTATTGGCAAACTTATTAAATCCACTGTATGTATGTATTATTACTATTAATCAAGGCTCAGAATATGAAATAATAAGATAATTGTGGTGTCAACATGAATCAACACACATAACAAAACAACTAAAATATTCAACACAAACTGTAACATCACACTGATGATGGACACTTAGTCCGAAACCTATGTAGAATATTTGCAAATCTGACCTGTTGACTTCTTGATGTATAATTTTTATACAAATGGAATCTCGTAGCAGATCCAGGTCATATTTGATACTGAATCGGATCAATTTGATCCTGGCTTTTTAAAGAGTGTATGAAGTATTGCACAGGTATTGGTAAATAAAACACTTGATTTCGCACTTATAGAGCGGATTGACAAAACTGGTATGGCATATATTCATCATGAATTCCCCATCAATCCACAAGTTTAAAACACAAATTCACCTACTATGTTAAGCTTACTAACAAATCAGGTCGGCACACAGAGCAGCTCAATGCCAACCCTGGATATCAAGTAGGAGGCCATTGCCATGAGCCCACACATTTCGGATGTCCCATGTCCTCAATTCGGATGAACTTCGCTCGTAAACTTGCAGTGCCTGGGAAGGCATGATGCAATAAGTCTCAATATTTGAAAAATAAGTTGTGAATATATCATCAGTATCACTCAACATACATACAAAAGTTTTTCACCCAAATATTTAATTGTGATGTCAAACATACACTGATATGAAATAAAGTAACTTTGACACCCTGTTGCAGCAAAATGACACATATTAACTCTTTCAGTGCAGGAAGCAACTACAGCCGTCCAAATGAAAACGTCCTGACATGGTCAACTTGAAATGACCACATCTCCTGTTATGCTGGGTTATATGAGGAGATCTT
>JXSR01S029713.1:62101-76787 GCA_000969725.1 Ophiothrix spiculata | reverse complement strand
TGTTTCATTAAAATGACCGCAAAGGATTTAAAAACAATTACTTAAATGCCCGGGGTCACTTTGTTTTGCGTTTTGGAGCAATCGGCGACGATTCGTTAGAGGGAAGAAGGTGGGGGGTAAGGTGGACTAGGATAAATCTTCGTTCCACAAAATATAACAGTTTATCTAATTACAAAATTTGTACAATTTAAATTTGAAGTAATCGACAACACTTGATTTGTACTGATGGAATCACCTGTTTATAATGAAAAATAACATTAACCCTTATCCCCCCTAAGGTTTTTCCCCGCTTCATAAAAACGCAAAAGCAGGTACCCGCTAGTTTTTTCATCAAAATGACCGCAAAGGATGTCAAAGAGATTACTGAAATGCCTGGGGCCGGTTGCTTTTGCGTTTTTATAAATCGGGGACAAACCTTAGGGAGGAACTTTTATAACAAAATTTTGATTTTGGTGGCCATTTTTGCCATAATGCAATTTTGCCTGATTTTCAAATCCGTAAGTACTTTATGACGTCATAATTACGTAACGCCTTTGCCGATTTTCATGATCTTGGTATCGTTGGATAGGGGAGGGTCATACCTATCTATTAATAGCAAAACCAAGTTCATAGGGGGTTTCGTAAAAAATTCTAATGGAGAACGTGTTACAAAAAATAGCTTAGGAGAACAAGAGTTAAGTAAGAGTGAGGGACCTAGAACAGCAGTCTCCAAGTACCGATTGGTAACATAAATTATCTTATCAAAAAATACCCAGCATTGATTGGTAATGATATAGTTAAGGGGGGGGGGGGTCTACCTTACTTTTGACCAACTTTGTAACCTGATTTTCACAATGTTATGCACCTATCACTTGTAATTCCGGCCCCCGTATACCCGGGCACTAGCGGGGAACTCGTCATGCTCGTGCGGGGAAGTTGTGCATGCTGATGTCCCCGCCAGGCGGGGAATGCGTGCGGGGATGTGGCAGTGGCTCGATGGTGACCATTTAGGCGGGGAATTTGACCGGGACGTAAATCTATGAAATTTGAGCCCTTTCCCTGTGGTATGGGGCCGGGACTTCGTCGGTGCCTCAGATTTGAGGATGCCCCGCCCTACGGGGAAGTCGGCGGAGTGTTAGGCGGGGACTCGTCAAATTGTGATGAACGAGCTCGGGCACATTCCCCGCTAGCGCCCGGGTACCAGGGGGCCGGAGTAACAAGTGATAGGTCATTACCAATGATGGTATATCAACTTACAGCTTGGGTCGAGCCCTTTCAAAAAATATGTATTATTTTGAACTGGTTGCCATGGTAACGCCATAAAGCCTCTGATTGGCTAATCACGAGAACGAACGGAACTAAAGAACGCAATGTCGCATGTACACTAAACTTGAGTGAAGGGTGTATGAGAACAATACGGAGAAAACCGTGTTTCCGGATTTTTTATTTGGTTGCCATGGTAACCAGGAGTCGACCAATCAGGTAATTTTACACCGTAATTCAAATTTGGAAATGAAAATCAAAAATCGGGAAACATTGTTTTTGGCCCTATTTGTTCTTATTATTCATGCAAAAAATCATGAGCCTGCCATATTTTGTTTTTGAGTTACGCTTGTTTTCGTATCGCATGTTTGCGATTTTTCGACTTTCGAGATATAGGCCTTTAAACATTGGTAAAAATAAAAAAATAATAAATAAGATACTCATGCTATAAGTAACTATTATGTAATATAGCGGCGTTATGGATTTTTTTAAAATAGCATGTTTAAATATAGCCGAGTGAGATAAAATAAAGAAATACATAAGAAAATGACAAACTCCAAAATTGTGGTTGCATATGATTCTTAAATGCATTATCTTAATAAAATAATTGATTTATTTTATGGGAAAATGTTATTATTTATTAAAATTTAATTTTAATGAAAATCCTCAAAATTACAGGGTGAGCGTCTTCTGTAAACAAATGTATGAGAAAAGCGTCCAGAAATGTGTAACTTCCGTTTTTAAAATTGCCATAACTTCGGAACAGAATGTCGTTTAACCTCAAATAAAAAGCATTATAAAGTAGAGATTCGGTAGTTTTTCCTTGTGCTAATATCTCATTTTTCTGATCTAGCGAATTGGTTGGTCAAAAGTAAGGTAGACACCCCCCTTAAATTGCGAATGCTTCTTTTAATACAGCTTTTAAGTGTAGTTATTATCAAGGATTGTTAAAGTGGAATAATAGTCCTTTTAATAAAGTAGTCATTTTATGTCATATTATGCGTTATAAAAGAAGTAACTCGCATCTGAAATTGTAGCCTTGATTCAAGGCTATTTTGGCAATTTCTTTCATTCTTATTGAATATTATACACAAGTCTCAGATATCAACCCTCAAATATCTAGTTGAACCCAATTGGCAATTAACATAGGCCTACTAATATTTTACCCCTATCTGGTCTATTCATATCACAAATCACAGATGTGGTCTCATATCATGATTCTCCTTCAAATTGGACTTAGGGATTTGCCAGTCAGAATTAGGGAATGACCATTCATGTGGTTTAATCACAAATGCAACAGCATTATGTTTATAGCATGGTTTATTGAGGGTTATGTATGAATAATGTACAAGCTGAGAATATCAAGCTTTGGACGTGTAGATTTTGGTTTATTTGGGTTGATTTGAAAACAACTACTAGTATTATTATTAGAAAAAGAAGCTCCTCGGACAATTACGAAGAAAGGGACAGGATAAGTGAAATTTGCAGATTATACACTTGCAGCTAGTCTACTGAAATTGTGCCTTTATGAACAAAATGAAAACAGATAAACAGTAAGTATCAATTTTGAACAGCATTCTAAATCGGACCTAATTTCATCAATTACCGATGCAATTAAAAACAATAATAGATTTTTTAGAGCAGACATTCAGGTGCCTGTGTTAAATATGTACCGCATGTGATTATTTTAGAAGTATGGACATTCAAAAAAAAAATTCATTTATTAATATATTGTTCATATTTTCATCAATATTCATCGTATCATATATACAGCACTTTTTGAAGTTTAAGGGTAATGCAGATAATGGAAATCAATGTGAGCAATATCGGCTAATGACACATCTTACTTGACGGTATCAAGTTACCACATTGATTATCATTAATCTTCTTGATCTTATTTGGATTTGCTTCTGTCACAACATTTACACCCACACACCAGGTATCGATATTTAACAGAAATGTGAAAAGTATCAGTTTTGTGAGAAATTAAAACCTTGGGCTCACATGATATATAAATAATCTTTCTTGACACAAAGTTTTAAATCACATCAATGACTAATTTTCCCGCATTAACTGAAGACAAAGGTTGGAGAATTATCACCCAGTTTAACTTAAATTCAGTATTACTTTAACATACTGAGATGGTTAAAACTGACTTTCAGCACTAGATGAAAAATAACATGCATGTACCTTAAACTTCCGAATACCTTGAATTTTCGACATCATCAGAAGACATCCTGTGATGTTGTGAGGATTCTTGACCTCCTATGACCTTGGTGACGCTAATCAGAAGAGACCATTATATAAGGAGGGCAATTCGAATCCTTGGTCACGGTTCAATGAAGGTTTCTTCTTTACATTTTGATTCACACCACCGGGTCGCTCATAAACTTAGTGTGATTAGAATTCTTGTACATAGAGCAGCAGATACAGCAGTGACAGATCCACAAGAAAGAGAAAAGAAAGTTGATCAAATACGCACAGCCTTAGGTCGTTGCGGCTATCGCAAATAGGCTTTTGAACTAGCGAAAGGCACTAAGACTGCTTCTAAACGCACTATACTAACCAGGGGGCTGCCAGAAAGAACACAGATTTTGCTACACTTTCATTGATGGTCTGTCCAAAAAACTTCAGCGGATATACAAAACATATGGTATTGCCACTTCTTTCAAGCCACACAGTACTTTATGAGAGCAACTGGTTTCGCCCAAGGATCCTACCCCGCCAGACAAGAAATCTGGTGTGGTCTACGAGGTTAGCTGCATGAACTGTCCTGATTTATACTATAGGACACACGGGTCGCCAGCTAGATGATAGACTGAAAGAACACAAATCTCTAGCCCCTAGCCGCAATTATCTGTTGTGGCAGAATATTTTCCACCACCGGCCATACTATTGATTGGATAATACTAGAGTTTTGGACAGAGAAAACAGAGAGTACGGCCAGTTACATCAAAAAGAAGACATCTTCATTGAACCGTGACCAAGGACTGGAATTGCCCTCCTTTATGTGTTACATGTCAAAAATTCAAGGTATGTGAATTTTCGACTAGTGCTGAGAGTCAGTTTTAACTAGCCTTGATTCAAGGCTATTTTGGCAATTTCTTTCATTCTTATTGTATATTATACACAAGTCTCAGACATCAACCCTCAAATATCTAGTTGAACCCAATTGGCAACCAACATAGGCCTACTAATATTTTACCCCTATCTGGTCTATTTATATCACAAATCACAGATGTGGTCTCATATCATGATTCTCCTTCAAATTGGACTTAGGGATTTGCCAGTCAGAATTAGGGAATGACCATTCATGTGGTTTAATCACAAATGCAACAGCATTATTTTTATAGCATGGTTTATTGAGGGTTATATATGAATAATGTACAAGCTGAGAATATCAAGCTTTGGACGTGTAGATTTTGGTTTATTTGGGTTGATTTGAAAACAACTGCTAGTATTATTATTAGAAAAAGAAGCTCATCGGACAATTACGAAGAAAGGGACAGGATAAGTGAAATTTGCAGATCATAGACTTGCAGCTAGTCTAGTTTTAACCATCTCAGTATGTTTATCTATCAGCACGTATGAACTTTTATTCGAGTACTTTAACATACGGTACTTTACATGAGGTCCAATGTCATATTTAAATCCCTACATGAAACACTTCAGACATTCGTCACCCTTGTTTTATACGAACCCGAGAGGAAGAGATGAGTACTGTAGTAAGGGCATGATTTTAGGAGGATTTGACCTTTGACCCCAAAATGGTGGAACTTCCGGTTTGAGGCATGATGGGAAAAATTCAAAATGGCGGATGGCGGGAAAATTCAAATTAAAAAAAAATCAAAATTGCGGTTGGGCGGGAAAATTCAAATTTTGAAAAATTCAAGATGGCGGTTGGGCGGGAAATTTAAGTATGAATAAAAAAGAGCGTTGGCAGAAGTTATTCGTGATTGTTTGATTCAAATTGTTTTCAAATTCAAAAATATGGGATGGCGGGAAAATTCAAATTGATAAATGTTCATAATTGGGCGCGATGTTTAGAAATTTTGTACATTTTGCTAGTTTTAGGATAAGATTGAACATATTTTGTTTTAAAAAATGAGTAGAAATAGAGTATAATTTGGGTAAAATAGGGTATAACGGCAGTGAATTTATTAATGGTTTTGATGTAATGTCGAGTATTTGAGAGTTTTGGGCAACAACGCGCGTGGTGGTGGAGAGAAAGATGAGAAGAAAATATTGGTTCTAACTTCGGCGTGATTACTTTGAATAATATATGTTGTCCGTTGGGGAAGTTGGTAAACTTCTTGTACTTTTTCAATGTGATATATCTATAAAGCATCTATTTATCATTGCAAAAAAGTGTTCAGACGAAAGCACATTTTACAAATTCGTCATAGGAATGTATATTTGAATATGTATTAGGTAATTCCTAACATTCATTAAAATTCAAAACTTTTAGGCACCAGCGGAGTTGAACTCGGGACCTCCGCACCGCAAACGAGCGCCATACCGTTTGAGCTAACCTGTACTAACAAAGTACCCTAGGGGTCGAAAGCAACTTTAAATGAACCTAATTCTATATATAGTATACAAATATTGAATGCCTGAGCGTGCAATAGTACAAAATATATCATGAGGTCAAGTTTGGACTTTTCTATTCCACGAGCCGTAGCCGAGTGAAATGGATCAGTCCAAATTTGACCGAATGATATATTTTGTACTATTGTACGTGCATAGGCATTCAATATTTGTTTTATATCATGATATCACGCAGGTTTGTTTCATGCCGTGCAATGCAAAATAATTTTTGCACGGCTCAAATCACTGCAATCATGATATAAACAAAATATTGACCAAGTGTATAATAATAGTCCTTCCATATTTTCGCATTTAAGTAAGCAGTCAAATTCGCTGATTTTAGAAACACCGGATCGTGAACGCCAGTTTATTTAGTGGGCTCTGATAAATACAGCTCAGTTGCAGTGGGATTTCCAATGTAATGCAATGCTTCATTGATCAGACGTGTCGATTTTATTTATAAATCCATATTAAACGTGATATTACAAGACACATTAGAATTAAATTTGATACATACTTGTCGGTTTCACATTTATCGCTGTCTGACAAAAAAAAGTACTGTTATGTTCCATTTGTTCATTGCTTTAAATCTTTTCTATTTAAAAAGTGAGGGGGAAAGTCAAGAGAATATAACAAACAAATTGTTCCTGTCGATCATAGTCCATCTAGATGGAAGCGAGCACCGTAGGTTCGTTCATTTGCAAGGTCCATCTAGATGGACTAGTCAATCAAAGAAGAGTGCGTACGAAGTGAGTTTAAAACATTCTTTAAGTGAAATATATTGCAGTTTTCTGGTCTTCCAAGTGTATATTTCCAATAACGCATTTTACTTAAATCACATGATAATAATGGTTTATAATGCATGTTTCTGGTTTAATGATATTTTTACCACATAATTTCAAGTAACTCTGATTCACTATGGCCTGTAAAGTTTAAACTCCTCTCTGTGTTCTTTGTGAGGTCACAGTATTAATTTTACTTTTTTGTTTCTATAAATATCAGCTAATATCGTTAAAGACCAAATGTCTATTAGAAGAAACCCTGGAGAGACATTGATTAATAAGTGCCTTTATGAACACGATCGTTTGTTTTAATATGTGCTGATCTCAAAATTGGCGAAATTAATATCTGGCTTATAGACAAAATATGACACTGAGCTTTTTTCAAGAAGATAAACATTCAATGTAGCCAGATTCAAAGTTTTAAGTGTATATACACACTGAAAACATTATGTCGTAAGTTCAACTAAACAGAAATTAGTAAAAACGATGTCTCGTTCTACTAATCAATAATTTGTACGGCATGACAAACGATGCTATATATTGGTGAACTAACGTGCTTTACCAGCGAAATGATTAGTACGGCATGGACTTTACGAATTTCAAACCTGCTGTACCAACCTATGGATCGTAAAAACGATGTCTCATCCTACTTATACAGGGTGTCCCAATAAACATTGTGCGTGGAAACGGCGCTGATTTTCACAGAAATTAGGCACACCAGCGAGCTCAAAATTATACATTCTAAAGATCATAGTTGTGTTCATCATTGTTGAAAATTTCAAGAAAATCCATTGATGCAAACCAGAGATATCTTAGATTTTGTCTACTTGTATCATTTTTCTTCTGCACAATGGGATTCCTATGGTTAAGCATGTTCACAAAGAACATCGAAAGGGTCTTTACAACATTAATGGTTGAATAGTTTACAGTGAAAAGTCACTGCATACGTTTTACCAATAGTCTTTAAAAGGTAATCATATGAAGCCACTTTAGATATGTTCCTTTTTCTTTTTCTATTTTTTTTTTCATTTTCTTTATGATTTTTTCTATTAAAAAAAAATACACAAAGATTGTAAAACTAGGTTTATTGGCAAAATTACTCAATGCTTCCTATATACGGTATTGTTTAATACTAAGGGAAAGCTGGTTTCTTTTTCTTCTGTTGGAAACTGAAAACTTAATCTAACAAAGTAAATTATATTCTTTTTATATAATTCCACAAAAAAAGAACAGATAGTTGTCTTATTTCTTATTTCAGATCAGTGAGTCCGGCAATTGTTCAGAAAAGGACAACCTTTACGAAGTCTTTTAATCAAAAATCTTTGAATAGATCTGGCTGCTCGCAGTGCTCGCATTGCTTCTAAACTTCCAACATCACCAAAATAATGTTGTTTCTTTATATTAAACAATAAAAAACATAAATCAATCACATGATATTTGTGTTATAGTGTTTGAAAAGTTGCGTTGCTTTAGATTTAGGTTATTTTGGTTCTATATATTCTGAGAGTTCTTTAAAATCACGTTAGTGTCCGTTTTTCACGTGTTTATTTCATTTTTTTTGGTCATTAACATGCTGCACATCTGACAATCTGTCTTCATTGGTTGTTGATTATCTTTGACTCTAACAGCATGAGGTATCATTTACAGTAAATTTCTCAAGCATCGATTTCGCATAGACCCTTTTTCATGCCCTATGATTACAGGCTTAACCATAGGATTCCCATTGTGCAGGACGAAAATGATACAAGCTAACAAAATCAACGATATCTCTGGTTAACCTCAGTGGATTTTCTTGATATTTTCAGCGATGATGAACAAAATTATGGATATTAGAATATATAATTTTGAGGTCGCTGGTATGCCTAACTTCTGAGAAAAAAGGCGGCGTTTTCATGCACAATGTTTATTGGGACACCCTGTATTGGTTAGTTGGTCAGGCTCAACAAAGTTCAGAGCTCGTTTGACTGGCGGAACGAAACAGTTTTACAAATATGATGTACGATGATATAGGCACGATCAGACAGCAGGAAACTGAAATAATGGCAAACAGGCAATGTTTCAAGTTATATCTATTTCAAAATGAGCACGGACAGTGCCATTGTTGTGGTGTGCAAAATCGTGATCGCATAAAATGTCATTCACGCACACTGAATGTAAGCTTAACATGATTAAGCTTCTCTCGAAGACTGCACTTGCACCACAGTCTACGAGAGAAGCTTAAGCTTGCACACAATGCACCCATGAATGACACTTCATGCGATCACGATTCTACACAATACAACAACAGCAACATCCAGTGCTCACTCCAAAACAAATATAACTTGAAATATTACCTGCCATTTCCACTATTTCCAACTCCTATCTCCAATCTGCCACGACAGTTCTCGTGTGCTGAAAAATGTTTCGTGGTGTGATAGCAACAGCGTGTATTTAAAACATCGTAAAACCACTAGTAAAACCAAATGGTACAACGAAAATGTCCCGATGACAGCGTCTACGAGTTATCAAAGCTGTATTTGATGTTGCATTGTCGTATTTATCTTCATAAAGAAGTCCAAGTAAGATGTTGAATAGTTTCCAAATAGAATAGAAATAGAGCAATCTGTTTTTTTTTTTTTTTCAGATTTGTTTATTCGCGCTAAATAAATGATTATGATAAATTATATAATGTGAGATGTGAGGAGATGGCAGCCTAACTAGATTAGTTCAAGACATGCGCTGCCTTAAACGTTTGATATGGTGTGAAAGTGGAATAAAGAAAGTCCCTCTGCAGTTACGTTTTGATATATATATATATAACTAAAGCAAGTTGTACACAAACAGTACCTAATATCCGTTCGGAAATTGGTTTGAATAATACATGTTGTCCATTAGGGAAGGTGGTGAACTCATTGTTCTTATTCAACGTGATAAAAAAGACATCTATATATTTCTCAATACAAAAAATAGTGTCCAGACAAACGTACAATTCTCTTTCACAAATTATTTTCAGCAAAATATATATTATATGTGTCACAAATTATTGGTAGTTTGTCAAGTTCATTAAAAGTCTGTTTCACGTCGCCTGCGTGACAATCCTTTTCTATGGTTGCACATCATCGGCGTTCACAAGATATGAAATGCAAGGTAAATGCTTTTGAAAGGTCTTGGTACAGGTTTATGCTTGGTATCAAAAGGAAAGATCATGTATAAATTCCAGTATATACCCCATGACAAACACAGAGACCTTGCTATACTGATAACACCAACTTAAACGTGTGATTCCACACATTTTGTGTGACAGTGACAGTGAAAGAGGTTTACTGTTCATTCAACTGGCATGAATGCTATTTAATATCAGTCTGACTGATACTTTACATGTTTTACATCAGTCTGACACGACAAGTATGTAATCAATACCATGTAGGTAAATGGTATATAGGATGACATTTTGCTGAGAAACAATCGTAGAAACAGCTCAATTGCTTTTGGATTCCACAGGTAATGGAATTCTTCACTCGTGTCAGTTTTATTTATAAATCCACTATACGTGACTCCAAAAGACATTTTGATTTGATAGATACTTTATCTTTGTCTGTCTCGCATGTGTATACTGTAATACTCTTTTTTCTCATTGCAAAAACAAAATATTCCACAAATGAGGTGAGGTGTAATAGTCTTAAAAATTGAAAAACAAAATGCTTCTGTTAATCAAAGAGGGGAATAAAAGAGTGTTTCAGTTCTTGATTTAGAGTAATAGTTAGTTAAGCGAAGTATTCTAGTTTTGGAATTAACGTTCTAAGTAAGGTGTATTACACTGACAGGATTAAAATTTAATCTTAAAGACTGAATTTATTTTTTTCAAATACCGTATATAGTGAACAATCACTATGGATTTGAATTAAATATGTCATAGAGATTAAAATTCTTTTATCCAAAAGGATTAAAAAAGAATCAATCTTTAAAGTTTGAATTTTAATCTGAAAGGATTGATCGAGGGATTGATATTTAATCTCTTACATATTTAAATTACAGGGGATAACTAATGGCAATGGCAACTCTGCTGTTTTCAAATAAAACTTGTTACTGTTTCTGTCAGTGAGTCTATGGTACCGCTAGCCAAAAGTTGTTAAAAATCAGTGCATCTTCTCATTATGGACCTGGATATACATGTAATTCACTTTTATTGCACTGAAATTACGAGACTATTTCCGCTTATACGTCGTTATCAAAACGCTCATCAGAGCTCGAACGTCGAAAGCACAGGCAACTGATACAATATAACCGACGTGATTAGTCAATATGCCGATATTTTTTTTTCTTTAAGTCCTTCAAAAGATTTACTTTTGATTTTAATCCGAGTTCAGACTTTATATTTAAATCCCGTGAAATAAGAGTATATGTGACTCGTCATATCAAAACGGTTAATCTGTCTGTCTGCACCTGTGTATGGATTAGTGTGAATTCTTTCCAAGCATTCGGTAGTACCCTTTTGTTGATTTGAGGCTGAAATGATATGTTATCTCAGTAGCTAACCATTGAACAATTTACGAAAGCTTTGTTCACCGTGGCCTGCAAAGTTCAAACTCCTCTCTGTGATCTGTGTGAGGTTACAGTATTAAATCTACTTTTGTTTACATTTAAAATAGATTAATGCTGGAAAAAGTAATAAATCAATTAGAAGAAACCCTGGAGAGACATTGATTAAGTAGTGCCTTCGTGAACACGTTCGAAAAAAGACACATAGTAGAATGTTGAAATTACCCTTCTCATTTGATTATCTAAAAACAACCTAGATTTTCTATAATAAAATAGGTTTTTAAATACGTCCTACGATCAATAAATGTATCAGAATTTCTTAATATTCCCATATATTTAATGTTGTTATTGCAATTCTGCAAGCAAGCAGTTTTGTTTAAAAAGACGTATCAATGTTCCTTTTTAATTAATTTCATTTTATAGTTTAAGAAGTATATTGATTCGTGTCTTGTATCAAATACTTGCTTTACTCCAGTGGCTATATCAAAATGAACATTTCCTTGCTCTTTCAAGTTGTACATTTAATTACTGCCGGCCTACGTGCTACTAGTTAAGTTGATTTAGTTATACTTTAATCAATACTTAAATATATTTAATATATTGTGTAAACCCTAAATACATTCAAAACTTCGTACACGAAATAATCTGAATATCAGATATGTGTAATAAAGTTGTTAGTCGTCAATATATATCTACATTTCTAGATTCTCACGTTCATTACCTGTATAAGTCAAAACAAATTTAAACGGCCTTTTGATACCATGAATCGGTAAGATTTATAACAAAAAAGAAAACATGCTGGAAATAAAATACACCATCATCGTGCGTGAGTACGTTATTTCTGCTCTTTATTTGACTAAAAGAAGATTTTTTTTAGTTTTATTTAAAGGCCATCCATTACCAACGCACGAAGCAAACTTGTTAGTTAAAAATAGACTGTATCAACAAAGAGCTTTGTGAAATAAGTAACTGGTTTAAAGCAAACAAATTGTCTGTAAATGCAAGCAAAACAAATTACATGATAATGGGAACACCGCATAGCACAAGCAAGTATATAGATGCAGGTTCAGATACCCAAAGAGATAAATTCAATAAATCGAACGATGACTCAACATATGATATTGATATAGATAACACCAATAAACAAAAGGTAAATGTCATTTTGGATAATGTTTCATTGGAAAAAGTCACTTCTACAAAATTTTTGGGTGTTATTATTGACGACAAGCTAACTTGGAAAAATCATATTGATGCGATATCTAAAACTATCTCGAGAAATATTGGAATGTTAACAAAACTGAAACATTACGTACCTGAACACATTTTGTATTCATTATACTGTACCCTTGTTTTACCCTATATAAATTATGGTATTCTTATCTGGGGAAACACGAGCAAAATCTATTTAAGTAAAATTCATAGATTACAAAAGTGGGCCATGAGAACAATTTCTTCTGAGCATTATAGATGCCATTCTAACCCACTATTTAAAAAATACAAAATCTTAAACGTATATGATACATTTAAATTGGATCTCGGAGTGTTTATGTACAAGCATCATGAAGAGTTATTGCCAAAAACATTTAATGATTATTTCCGTAAACATAATCAAAATCACACTTACGCTACAAGAAATGCCCAAAATTATAGTAGTCACAATGCAAAGAAAATGTTTTCCGACCGATCAGTTCGGACATCTGGTCCAGTCCTATGGAACTCTTTAGATAAAAAATCAAAACAAGCAAAAAGTGTAAAAGAGTTCAAGAGGATGTTAAAAACAAACCTTTTAGAAATGTACACTTAATTTCTTAATTAATATATGAACATTTTCATAAAATGCTTGGTTGTTTTGGGCATGTCTTGTGTTTTGTACGTTTTTTTTTTTGTAAACTGTCATTATGTAACTTAGGCCCTACTCCAATTATTTGGGGATAACCCTTTCAGGCCTTATTGGCCTTTTGTTATCTCCACAATATCATTGTTTTGTTTTTTATAAGTTTGTTTTGTATTGTTTATATTGTTTTGTATATATGATATTGAAATAAACTTGAACTTGAACTTGAACTTGAACTTGAGTTAAGTCATTAGTGTTTTCCTCAGTGTTCTTTAGTTGTGACGACCCTGTAAGTAAGACCCGAGTAAAACCTTGTATTATTTGACAAGACGGCGAGTTTATGTGGGAGTCTGATTCAAATGCTTTGAGTGCAAATAAAGAAGAAACTTTGGCATTTCATCAAAGAGCGCTGAATACACAAAATATGTATAATGAAATTGGTGACTATATTTGCCTAGGGCGTTGTTTCTCTAATGTAAAGATTAATTGAATTATTTGGACAACCAACTGAGATATACAATAAATTCAAAGTAACAAATCAGATTACACGTTACACATTTGTAGATAAAATAATAATTTTTGCTGATGTTTTGGTTAACGATTGGAAATGACCGAGGCAAAAATCACCTAACGGGTTCAAAGAAATAAAATCTAAAAACTTTCCTTTCAAAATCTAGGCGGTTACAACACAATTGTCCACCACTCACAACAAAGCTCTGCTTAGCTGTACCATAGATATAATAGAATAAGTCTGACACACTTCAAACTATCACTTTGTGTAGACACTTTTGCAAGAGGAACAGTTTGAGACCAGTTTGAACACAATCTGACACTTTTGAAATTTTGGACTCCTATAGGGTCAAATATGTGACCTCTGATATGACCTTTCACATTTTTGGCTATAACTACAGAACCATATTTCAGACATAAGTAAAAGTATACTTTGTTTGCTTCCTTGTGATGAGAGGAACATGTTGTTGTGGTTTTGAACAAGATTTGACCAATTATGAAATTTCACCCCCTTGTTTTTGCAGCCATTTTGTTTTATGCAAATTAACCAACTTTGACAAGCTTACATTTTCTTCAATGTTGCAATTTTGTCCACGTACCCCCATGAATTTTCATAGATTGACTAGTCTAAAAAGTTGCTAACTTCAGAGACATCAGTACCCGGTTTTTGGAGTGATAAATATATAGCAGAGCATCTTATTATTCGATAGAATTTGATATGATGCTAACTGCAGCCAAAAACACAAGAACAAACTACCTTGATCAGAATTTTTAAGGTATATATGGTGGCATTTCATTAGGTGGGTATACTAAAAAGGTGGTGTTGTTACATTTTTTCATGGGTTCTCGAACTTAATTTGATGTAAACTCACTATTCCTTAGCCTATCGACTTGTTTAATGTCTCATTTGAAAGCTTACACTTTCTGCTATTCGTGACAGTAATTTGGTTTTCATAGGTTACATAATTTAAGAGAGACAATGATTTGAACTTGGCATTACAAGGGTGGTGGTGCCTAAGGATGCGGTGCCTACGGATGCGGTAGATACCCAAATTGAGATAATATCGCCATTTTGGAAGGTTTGACACTGTTGGAACATTCACAAATGGATTCTATGACCTTAAATACATACAGATAGTCACCAACATGGCTAAAATTTGGTATATAATTACAGTAATTGGCAAATTTATCATTTTTAGACCTTTCTAAGACC
>JXSR01S029713.1:31133-42143 GCA_000969725.1 Ophiothrix spiculata | reverse complement strand
TCACCGAAACCACTAGGTATCTGCCAAAATTGCTAGAGGTAATATATTAGTTATGACAAGTTGGTTTCAAATTATGTCTGAGCGTCCCCCTTTACTTTGCTTTAACATTAGATGTATGCAGATATTTTATTTCTTTTTTACTGAAGACTTAAGTTTAAGGGGACTACTCTACCCTACTATTTTTTCATCAAGAGGAAGCGGGTAAGCGTAGCGGTATTTCCCTCGCTTTGCACCAATGAGTCCCTGGTTCGATTCCCAATCCCGGCGCTGTATGTGCATTTGGTTTTCAGTCCATGCTCGCTTCCACAGGTTTTTCCTCCGGATCCTCCGGTTTTCCTCCTGCATTTAAACTGAAAATTAATGAAAGATCTAGGACACCAATTGAAATGAGCTTCATTAGAGGCTTTCTTGGGTTATCCTTGGCTATCAACCTAAAAGAAGTCTTAAAAAAAATAAACGCGATCGATGTAAAAAGATTACGTATATGCTGTGGTCAATTGGTTTGCGATTTCATGGAAAAAAACAACCGGGGAATGAGTGTGTGGAACGTAACCCCCACCCCTTGGTAGACATGAAAACAATAACAATGATGAATTATATGATGTGAGAAGATGAATATATACTAACCTGGAATCAGATTCAAGACCTGCGCTTCTTTGCATGTTTGTTATAGTGTGAAAGTTGAATAAAGAAAGTCTCTTGCAGTTACGTGTTGATATAAATCATATTGTTCACAAACAAGTACGTAATATCCGTTCGGAATTTAGTTTGAATAATATATGTTGTCCGTTGGGGAAGTTGGTTAACTTCTTGTTCTTTTTCAATGTGATATATCCATAAGGCATCTATTTATCATTGCAAAAAAGTGTTCAGACAAAAGCACATTTAGCAAATTCGTCATAAGAATGTATATTTGAATATGTATTAGTTAATTCCTAACGTTCATTAAAATTCTAAAGTGTCTTTACAAACTTTTAATAATAATTCAAATGAGAAGATGTTCTGTATTCACACGCGTATTATACAAAGGACGGACTCGTGTCGGGTCTTAAGGATGCCTATCTTCTTTTTTTCTGTTGCGCTAAAACGGCAACCTCTAGGGACGCTGTACCTTGATTAGCCCACGTATCGCAATGCATTATCTCTGCCAAAATCAGCTCCATAAGTTTCGTCCAGGTTTCTACGAGACAGAACAATAATTAGTACTTAGTCCATCAAGCGAGCACCTTATGTGCCTTTGCTTTCGCTAGCGATGTCCATCTAGATGGACTATACAGGGTGTCCCAGAATAAACCTTACAATCTTTGCGTGCAATTTTCTTGGGATTAACGGATGTAAAGATTGCATCATGAGTTGAACTTTAAGATACCGTTTCAATCAGTAGTATACAACAAAAGTTATGTTGTATCAAACGTTTGGGTGGATTTTTGTCTGATCCAATTTCATGATTATTGGCCATAATGTAAGGGTGTTTCTCACTGACAGCCTAACTAGGTAAAAGCAAGTCCAGCTGGTGCCCACCTGGACGAGCTTTTACTTAATCAAGCTAGATTGACTAGTTTTAGGCTAGTCGCTCGACTAGCTTTTGTCCAGTCGGTCTTGCTCGTCGACCAAGCTCGACTAGTTTAAACATTTCGCTCTACTAGTTTTTGACTAGGTAAAAGCTAGTCCAGCTGGTGCCTACCTTGACGAGCTTTTACCTAGTCAAGCAAAATTGACTAGTTTTAGGCTATTCGCTCGACCAGCTTTTGCCCAGTCGGTCTTGCTCGTCGACCCAGCTCGGCTAGTTTAAACTAGTCGCTCGACTAGATTTTGAATAGGTAAAAAATAGCGTTTGCCCAGCCGGTCTTGCTCGTCGACCCAGCTCTAGTTATAATAAACACCAGCATTAAGCTTACCATTGACGTGACGTGTTATTGCAATGCAGCTTGACTAGTTTTAACTAGTCAATCCACTAATCCAGTCTGACTACTTTTCTCCAGGATGGTTGCGAAACTAGTTTAGCACCAATTTTATGCTCGTTGATCATGCTTGACTAGTTTTTTTCCGATATTTGAAACCAGTTCGGCTTGCTCGATTAGTTTGGCTATCTGCTCGACTAGAATAAACTAGTCAAGCATGCTTGACAGGGTAGACCGATTAGTTTAAAGCTAGTCAAGCATATAACTGCCGAGTTTTACTTTACAGTACTGAATGGAGTTATCATATCTGTCTTATTTTTACATCAAATTTGTTCATTTTTTCAGCATATATTATTATTAAAGAAAGCATGTGCGTAGTAAATAAGTAAACATCGTTACGGTTGAGTGAACAGATCAATGACAATACTCACTAGAGCTTTATTCAAGGGGAACTTACAAACTCGTGAAATTGGACCAGCAAATTTTACATTCAATTATTTGACAAAGCATAATTTTTGTTGTACATTATTGATTGAAATGAAACAAACGGTATCTGAAAGTTCAATTCATGGGCTATAAAATGCAATCTTTACATTCTTTCGAACTATCCGAACTATTTCGAACTTAACCCATGAAAATTGCACGCAAAGATTGTAAGGTTTATTCTGGGACACACTATATTAGCACCTTGTCCGAGGATTTTTCAAGCACAATCAACTTTTAGGCACCAGCGGGGTTTAACTCGGGACCTCCGCACCGCAAACGAACGCCATACCGTTTGAGCTAACCTGTACTAACAAAGTACCCTAGTGGTCAAAAATTGCATCAAAGCAACTTTAAATAAACCTTATTCTATAATTAGAACAACATATTGACCAAACGTATAATAATAGTCCTGCCATATTCGCCTTTAGGTGAGCAGTCAAACTTGCTGATTTTAGAAACACCGGATCGTGATCGCCAGTTTATTTAGTGGGCTCTGATATATACAGCTCAGTTTCAGTGGGATTTTAAATGTAATGCAATGCTTCAGACGTGTCGATTTGATTTATAAATCTATATTATACGTGACACATTAGAATTAAATTTGATACATACTTGTCGGATTAACATTTATCGCTGTCTGACACGAAAGTACTGTAATGTTCCATTTGTTCATTGCTTGAATTCTTTTCTAATTAAAAAATGTTCGATAATAGTCCATCGAGATGGACCTCACAAGCGAGCACCGTAGGTTCGTTCGTTTGCAAGGTCCATCTAGAGGGACTGGTTAATCAAGAAAGAGTGCGTAAAAAGTGAGATTAAAACATTGTTTGAGCGAAATATGTTGCAGTTTTCTAGTCTTCAAAGAGTTTATTTTTAATAACGCATTTTACTAAAATCACAGGATAATAATGGTTTATAATTCATGTTTCTGGTTTAAGACTATTTTTACCACAGAATTTCAAGTAACTCTGGTTCACTATGGCCTGCAAAGTTTAAATTTTCTCTGTGATCTTTGAGAGGTCACAGTATTAATTTTACTTTTGTTTATATTAATAAATTGTTTCTATTTATATCAACTAATATTGTTAAAGACCAAATGTCTATTAGAAGAAACCCTGGAGAGACATTGATTAATAAGTGCCTTTATGAACACGTTCGTTTGTTTTAATATGTGCTGATCTCAAAATTGGCGGAATTAATATCTGGCTATTAGGAAAAATATGAAAATGACCTTTCGTCAAGAAGCTTAACATTCAAAGCAGCCAGATTCAAAGCTTTCAATGTATATACAGAAGATATTTCAAATACGACCAGGAAATGACCTTCAGATTGATGCGTGAACGAATAGTGGTATTTAGCTGTAGAAATATTTAATTTTATAAAAGAGTCCAAGCAACATGTTGAATAGTTTGCAAATAGAATAGAAATATAGCAATCTGTTTTTTTTTTAGATTTGTGGATGTGTTTTATAAATATAGATACGGCAATATAATGAAAATGGTTAGATTCTGTCTTTTTTATTCGCGCAATATAAAAGAATATGATGAACTATATAATGTGAGGAGATGACAGCCTATCTAGATTGATTCAAGACATGCGCTGCCTCAGTTACACGTTTGTTATTGTGTGAAACTGGAATAAGTTACGTGTTGATATAAAGCATGTTGTACACAAATAAGTACCTAATATCCGCTCGGAAATTGGTTTGAATAATACATGTTGTCCGTTGGGGAAGTATAGGTGAACTCATTGGTCTTACTCAACGTGATAAAAAGACATCTTTGTATTTCTCAATACAAAAACATGTGTCCAGACAAACGTACAATTTATTATTCTCAAATTATTAAATAGCAAAAAAATATATATGTCACAATTTGGTAGTTTGTCATGTTCATTAAAAGTCTGTTTCACATCGCCTGCGTGACAATCCTTATCTATGGCTGCACATCGTTGGCGTTTTCACAAAATATGAAATGCAAGGTAACTTGCCAGTATACACTCTTAGAAAGCCAGAATCAAATATGAGACAAAAAGGATCAATTTTGATCCTTTTTAGGTATCAAATATGAGCTTACCCTTTAAGGATCAAAGTGATCCAAAAATAAGGATCACAATTCTTGATCCGAAAAAAGGATCAAATATTTCTTATAAAAAAGATCTGCCTAAAAATATCTCACTTAAGTGACCTTAGCAGGGTTTGAACCCACGCCGCACGTACACCATGTAACTACGAGACCATCGCTCTAACCACTCGGCCACGGGACAGGCAGTTGTCAAGTGTGGTGAAATCATCGTATTTATACCATTGTATACATTCCCGGCTATGTAGTGGATATGGGGTGTACTCAAGACAAAAGATCAGGTTAGATCCAAACGCGGTATCAAATATGAGCTCATCCTTTCCGTATCAAAGTAATCCAGAAATACGGATCAAAACTTTGATATTGTAATCAAAAAGGATAAAAATAAAATGATCCTAAAACCGGATCAAAAATGATCCTGGTGAATTTGATCCATTTGTATATATTGATCCCAAAAAGGATCAAAACGATCCACGTTGGATCAAAAGTGACCCTTAAAGGATCAAAATAAAATGATCCGGACAGCTACTCGTATATTTGATCCCGGCCTTCTAAGAGTGTATTATCCATGAAAAACACAGAGACCCTAGTATACTGTCTTCCAGAGAAAGAGCCTCCTTGAGGTTATGCTCTTTCTTCAAAACGAAGCGTAATGCCGCATATACAAAATTTGCTGAAAAATTGCAAGGTTAGTAAATTTCATGTGTGTTTTGTATGTAGTATCGTGTCATAATTTGTACTACTCGGCTGATTACTCTTTCCATATATGAATATAGCATAAGGATGATTTACAATATTACTAATTCTAATTTTGGTATCCTCAAACATTGGATATATTTATGTTCTCCGTATAAAAACATGTTCTTTTTGCATCGTGCATCGCCAAGAGGCTAATCTTTAATAAAAATATAATAATTAGACATACTTATCCTATTTTTATACAGCAAAATGTTTTTAACACCAGACCTGTTAAGTAAAAAAACCCATATAACATAAACATTGATTTTCAAGACTCTGGCACTAAATTGTTTGAAAGAAGTGATGGATAACACACAATTCCGTTTTGCTTAACAACACGTACCAATGTTCCTTTTTAATTAATTTCATTTGATAGCTAAAGAAGTATATTGATTCGTGTCTTGTATCAATTACTTGCTTTACTCCAGTGGCTATATCCAAATGAACATTTCCTTGCTCTTTCACGTTGTACATTTAATTACTGTCGGCCTACGCTGCTACTAGTTAAGTTGATCTAGTTACATTTAAATCAACACTTAAATAGTTTTAATATATTGTTAAAACCCTTCGTACACAAAATAATCTGATATCAGATATGTGTAATAAAGTTGTTAGTTGTCAATATATCTCTACATTTTTAGATTCTAGGGTTCATTACCCGTATAAGTCAAAACAAATACCGGTATACAGGGAGTTTTGTATACCATGAATCGGTAAGATTTATAACAAAAAATAAAACATGCTGAAAATAAAATACACCATCATCGTGCGTGAAGTATATTATTTCTGCTCTTTATTGGACTACAAGAATTGTTGTTTTGTTTTATTTAAAGGACACCCATTACCGGACTGCCCAATTATATTAAAATAATAAAGCTAAGTTGTCAAAGTTGTCCAACTCACGAAGCAAACTTGTTAGTTAATACATATAGTCATTATTGTTAATTTTTCCTCAGTGTTCTTTAGTTTTGACGACCCTGTTAGTCAGACAAGACCCTGTATTATTTACAAGACGGCAAGTTTATGTGGGAGTCTGATTAAGATGCTTTGAAATCAAATAAAGAACAAACTTTGGCCTTTCATCAAAGAGCCCTGAATACACGAAATATCTATTAAAAAGTCGAGATAATTATCACGGTAAGCCGTCTTACTAACGGCAAGAAGACACGATGGTAGGTGATTAATTTAATCAACTTTAAAAAAAGATCAGATGACAAGATCATGAACCTTGTCAAGTCGGTTACAAATGGACAAGAAGATGAGATAAGAGGATCCTAGATCTGGTCAAGTCGACTTCCTAGTGACGAAAAGATGAGATAACAGGATCCTTGACATGGTCAAGTCGACTTCCTAGTAACCAGAAGATGAGATAACAAGATCCTAGATCTGGTCAAGTCGACTTCCTAGTGACGAAAAGATGAGATAACAGGATCCTGGACATGGTCAAGTCGACTTCCTAGTGACCAGAAGATGAGAAAACAGTATCCTAGATATGGTCAAGTCGACTTTCTAAGTTCCTAGTGACAAGAACATGAGATAACAAAATCCTGGATCTGGTCAAGTTGACTTCCTAGTAACGAAAAGATGAGATAACAGGATACTTGAGCTGGTCAAGTCGACTTCCTAGTGACCAGAAGATGAGATAACAAGATCCTGGATATGGCAAAGTCGACTTCCTAGTGGCGAGAAGATGAGATAACAGGATACTTGATCTGGTCAAGTCGACGTCCTAGTGGCCAGAAGATGAGATAACAAGAACCTGGATCTGGTCAAGTCGACTTCCTAGTGCCAGCCAGAAGATGAGATAAGAAAATTTTGGATCTGGTCAAGTCGACTTACTAGTGACGAAACGATGAGATAACAGGATACTTGATCTGGTCAAGTCGACTTCCAAGTGACGAGAATATGAGATATTAACAAGATCCTGGAGTCTGGTCTAGTCAAGTCAACTTCCTAGTGACCAGAAGATGAGATAACAAGATCCTGGATCTGGTCAAGACGACTTGACCAGATCAAGGATCTTGTTATTTCGTCTTCTCGCCACTCTAGGCCTAGAAGTCGACTTGACCAGGTTCAATATTCTGTTATCTCATTTCTGGTCACTGGGAAGTCGTCTTGATCATATCCAGGATCTTGTTATCTCATCTTTTGGTCACTCAGAGAGTCGACTTGACCATATCCAGTATCTTGTTATCTCATCTTCCGGTCACAAAGAAGTCGACTTGACCATATCCATGATCGTGTTATCTCATCTTCTGGTCAAAAGAAAGTCGACTTGACCAGATCAATGATCTTGTCATCTCATATTCTGTTCACTTAGGAAGTCGTCTCGACCATATCCAGGATCTTGTTATCTCATCTTCTGGTCACCACGAAGTTGACTTAACCAGTTCCAAGATCTTGTTATCTCATCTTCTCGTCCCTACGAAGTTAACTTGACCATATCCAGGATCTTGTTATGGCATCTTCTGGTCACTAGGAAGTTATTGACCAGATCAAGTATCCTGTTATTTCTTCTTCTCGCTACTAGGAAGTCGACTTTACCAAATCCGGAATCTTGCTATCTCATCTTCTGGAGTATCCTGTTATCTCTTGTTCTCGCTACTAGGAAGTCGACTTTACCAGATCC
The DNA here is from genome assembly GCA_000969725.1 of Ophiothrix spiculata. NCBI lineage: Eukaryota > Metazoa > Echinodermata > Ophiuroidea > Amphilepidida > Ophiotrichidae > Ophiothrix > Ophiothrix spiculata. The sequence goes on along the minus strand of JXSR01S029713.1, from coordinate 34,308 downwards.
GGGATCTTGTTATCTCATCTTCTGGTCACTAGGAAGTTGACTTGACCAGATCCAGGATCTTGTTATCTCATCTTTTTGTCACTAGGAGGTCGACTTTACCAGATCCTGGATCTTGTTATCTCATCTTCTGCTCACTAGGAAGTCGACTTGAACAGAACCAGGATCTTGTTAACTCATCTTTTCGTCACTAGGAAGTCGACTTGACCAGATCTAGTATCCAGTTATCAAATCTTCGCGTCCATCTGCAACCGACTTGACAGGGTTCATGATCTTGCCATCTTATCTTTTTTAAAGATGATTAAACTGCCATTGTGTCTTCTCGCCGTTAGTAAGACGGCTAACCGGGATATTGCAGATTGCAGTGGCACTTTTAAGCTTCCGTAGGTTTTCTTAGGGCGTCCTTTTTCTAATGTAAAGATCAATTGAATTATTTGGACAACCAACTAAGATATACAATAAATTCAAAGTAGCAAATCAGAGTATGGCTCACGTTACACATTTTTAAATAAAATAATAATTTTTGCCGATGTTTTGGCCAAAGATTGGAAATGACCGATGCAAAATTCAACTCATGGGTTCAGAAAAATAAAGCACACATTTGTTAGTTGTATTACTTAACAGATACCTTAGGGAATTTTCTATGAAATCCAAATGATTCTCGGATATTTCAAAAAAATTTATAATCCACTTCATGGTCCGAGAAATAGCTCATTAAATTGTTCAGTCTCTTTCAGACTTCTAATACAGTCTCCACATTGAAAAAATTCCCCTCAAAAATTTAAATTATAAAAGTTTATTTAATCAAATAATTGATTAATGAACAAAATAAATCAGCCAGGTTCACATCAGGCAGAATATATTGAGAAAATGTGCAAAGAAATACCAACGCGACCATTTTTTACCCTAACAATGTGTACAGTTAGGGAATCAAAGGATTGATGCAGTTTTTTTTTTGTAACTAGTACATAGCCGCTATTTTTTCAATAATTATCTAGCCCTTTGCATACGGAATGAAATACATTCACTCATATTTATATCGATATGTAATCTACAATGTGATAAGATTTTACAATGAAAATTCTAACAGAAAAATTGCTAACGTCAGAGACATCACTATTTGTTTTAAGAAGTGATAAATGTATAGCAGAGTATATTTTTATTCGATAGAATTTGATATGCAGCTGAAAACACATACAAGTACCTTGATCAGAATGTTTAAGGTACCGGTATATACCATCTAGTTATTTTTAGGTTACCTGATTTTATATTTACCTCCAAGTGAATAAAGTTGCTCCTAATTCATTTCTAGTGGGCAATCGATTATTTATGAGTAAAATGTTACATTATCAAAGCACATTTTTAATGATTTTAATTAATGAGAAACCTTCCAAATCAGTCTCTATTTTCTATCCTATAGACTTCTATTTACGGAAGTGCTATCATATCTCAATATGCTTTTCATTAATTTAGTGAATGTCCTTTAATGCTAACATACTGAAACCATGTCTCCTTTCTTATTTTTCACATTTCACACCTTGGACTTATCCGTAGTTGGGTACATAAAAAAAAAGAAACCCCTCTCCAAAGGGTTTTTATTTCTACTTTCTTTTACCACAATTTGAATGATACCTTGATAAAATATTTTTTTGGTAACCATTCTGTACTTCTAATCATTATTCTGTCACGAAACCTTCATTTTCCTTCTACCCTCACTGTTGATCAGGACTTTTTACAACCATCGTAAGAATACTCGGATCCGATTGGCCATTCGCCATTTCTCATCAACCAATCACACGCCGAATCCTGCCTCGCCATATAAAAGGCAAACGAAGCCAGGTGTCACTGTCATTTCCTTACGTAGCGCAGTGTAGGTACCATCGCACACCCGAACAATCCTTGGTTTTATTCCCAACAAGTTACATTACTCACCACTTACTAATATCTCTCCCATATCTGATATTAGTCTAAACTTACAACATGAAAGCCATCACGCGCCTGATTTCTATTTACAGTGGCCTAATACCGCTTCACACTATAGGTGCCTCTATTCTTATACTTTTTAGACTAATAAACGAAAGAGATACGACTGCTTTTAATTTTTTCGTAGCTCTATTTTTATATAGAGTACTCTCATCCATATTTCTGATGATTTCAAAAGATAAATATTATTCTTTCATCTTCAAAACGGCTCTTTTTAGAGCCACCAAACCAATAAAGAAGAAAAAAATCAACGTGCACTTATGCTGCAACTATCATGTCCGGTATCGCGTCATCTTGCAATTATGTTGCAACTATCATGTCCGCTATTGCATTATCTTGCACTTATGTTGCAACTATCATGTCCGCTATCGCGTCATCGTGCACTTATGTTGCAACTATCATGTCCGGTATCGCGTCATCTTGCACTTATGTTGCAACTATCATGTCCGGTATCGCGTCATCGTAAACTTATGTTGAAACTATCATGTCAGGTATCGCGTCATCTGCACTTATGTTGAATTTATCTTGTCCAGTATCGCGTCATCGTAAACTTATGTTGAAACTTTCATGTCCGGTATCGCGTCATTTTGCACTTATGTTGAATTTATCATGTCCAGTATCGCGTCATCTTGAACTTATGTTGAAACTATCATGTCCGGTATCGCGTAATCGTGAACTTATGTTGACCGGTATCACGTCATCGTGAACTTATGTTGAAACTATCATGTCCGATATCGCGTCATCTTGCACTTATGTTGAATTTATCATATCCAATATCGCGTCATCGTGAACTTATGTTGAAACTATCATGTCCGGTATCGCGTCACCGTGAACTTGTGTTGAAACTATCATGTCCGTATCGCGTCATCATGAACATATGTTGAAACTATCATGTCCGGTATCGCGTCATCGTGGACTTATGTTGAATTTATCATGTCCAGTATCGCGTCACTGTTGTTTGAAGTGGACATTTATTCATATTTAACCCAAAATTCAATTTTTTTCTTCACAGAACGTTGAAAAAGCAGTATAAATAGCCGGAATGTGTTGCATACTAAAGTTTTGAACCTATTCTTAAATTTTTTTATCATTTTGGTTGACATTTTGTTAATTTCGAGCTCATTTATTGGTATTTTTTGTAAATTCAGATTTGTGCAAAAAAGAGGGCGCTATACATATTTCAAATTATTGATTA